>PVJH01032519.1:0-22572 GCA_004026705.1 Nesogale talazaci | reverse complement strand
ATCACATAGAGCCACGCCTAAAATAGACTATAAAAGCTTTGGGTTTCTCCCCCTCGGGGTTCCTCCTTCGCTGACCTCCTGAAAGTGAGGCAGCTTCATTAAACTTTGCCGTAAACGCCATCAGAAGAGTCCTAGCCATTCTTCGCGTCGTGTGTTGCGTGTTCCTTACCTGATCCGTCTCAGAGAGGGGCTCGCGGCACCTTTGGGCCTAGATGAGCCTATGCTGATGGAATGTCTCCTGGCATTGGACTACTCTGATGATATATTGCTGTATTCAACCTCAGAGTCTATAGCTGACTCTTTTACAAGGAAAAGTCACTTATATAAAACTTCATGGGGCTTAAACACATAGGTTGCCCAGGGGCAAATTCTGAGACATAACAAAATTATTAGCAGTGTATCTTTTTAGTTCATCTGAGTTGTGTTAATTTCCTGAGGGTTAGCTTTAAGTGCTAATTCTCTCTACCTGCCCCATTCTGGGCAGTGTGGTGATGAGAGGTTATTCCTATGTTTTGAGATACTGTTTGAGTGATTTGGCAGAAGAATGTTGGCCCTTTATCACTCTGCATTTATTTTGGAAGCCCAAATCAAGAAATTACTTCCTGAAGCAAATTTTTGGACAATTTTTGAGCCTCTCAGTTGCAAGTGGGATAAGTTTCAATCCACTGAATAAAGGTGTCTGTGAGTATTAGAAGATTTTTAAATCCTTGGGCTACTGGAACCTGGGTAAAATGTATGTGCTAGTGTTCTCCAGGATATGATCCTCTGCACTTGGCAGACTGAGCAAGGTGACTTCTAAGTAGCCTTTGGAGACTGCTGCTCTGGCAGGTGGAACAGTGAGATGTTACTGATCTTAAGGGTCAATGTCAATTTGGTCTCACAGAACTGTTGTGTGACCAGGGTCAAGGAGGGTTTATAGATAGGATGGGTGGTATGGTGGAAAATTTTTGCAACTTTTCACTGTAGTCCCTGTGGCAATAGGAGTTTGCTGTTTTTCTCCCAATATCCATGAAGAATTCCTGAGATTTAGCTTGTCCCCCTTCTTCTGGAGAGTAATCTGGAAGAGGAAGCTGGTTTTGGAAAAGTAAGGTATTAATGGAGGAAAGGGGGTTTGTGCCCTGGGCTGTCTACTTGACTGCCTGTTCAGCTGCTGGGTTGCCTATGATGACTTTTGAGTTGCCCTTCTGTTGCCCTTGACAACTACTGACACTTAAGCAGGATTTATGACAGTGTCTAAGAATGTCCTGATTTGGCCCCCATACTTAGTGGAGCTTCCCTGAGTGGTTAGACATCTTATTTCCTGACAGACTGAAGAATTTGCATGAAAGACAACAAACCTACATTTAGAATGGGCATGTAGAACTAAAAGTCTATATTTGGAATCAGTGTACAGAATTCATTTCTCTCCCTCCCCTGGATCCAGGCTGGGTGAATAAAAGCTGAGTTCAGCCAGAGTGACGGAAGCACTCAGTGGAAAGAGGATTGGCTTCAATGACTTGGTTCAGGGAAACCAGAGCCCTGTTAACTAGCCCTGTTTACTCCATTGATCATAAAGGTGCTATCACGAGAACCAGACAGTGGGCTACAGGAAGTGGCTGGTCTTTAGCATATGGCTGAGGCAGATTATTGTAGACAGTTGCTCGAAGGAGAAATGCGGGAGGTGGAGAATTGTGTCAGTGTCCTCCCCAGGGTCAGGGAGTAACTGGATTGAAAGTGCTGCAATTCTGGATGGTGACATCAGGCTTCTTTTCAAGGTTGATTAGGCAGCAATCAAAAAGGCAGCTATAGTCTTTAGCTTGTAGAACTTTCATAGATCCTATGGTTATTCAGGACCTCTAAAGTTCCTCCTATGGTAATTTTCACTGCTTCTTGAACTAAGACAGTAATAGCTTCACTCCCAGTGATACCCCCTTTCTCTTGTAAGCTTATAGGAAAACCTTTTCATAGGGCCTGGGACGCCAAATGCTGGAGGCTGGAAAGAAGACTCTAAAGGTGGTCCATTCATCCTTTTGCTCTGTGCCCCACAGGAGTGATCCTAAGTCACTTTCCCTTTCACTCTTTCATAGAGGAGTCCTGCTAGGAATCCATAGTTGGGAAAACAGATTCTATAAAACCATATAAGGTATAGAAATTCTCATAGCTGTCTCAGTGTTTCTATCTCAGGAAGCTTCACTGTTGTCCTTGCTCATTCTAGGGAGAGTCCTTTCTTTCCTTTTGATAATAATAGTCCTTGTTATGGTACTTCCTGTTTCCTTGAGGGGCCTTAGCCCTAGAGATTCTGTAGCCTTTCTCTGCCATGAAATTTAAAACATGTATTCTATGAGTAATAGATTATTTCCATATTGTAGGACTGGGGACCCCTCTGGAGTAAACCAGATGTGTCCTGGCTTAGGGCTTGTCCTAATAAATGGGGGCTACCTCAGGAGTCCATTGGCAAGACAATCCAGGAAAGTTGGTGTGACTGTCCCTGTTCTCATTTCCTCTTAAAATCAAAAAAGATTTGGCTCTATGGATGCAGGATGCAGAAAAAAGGGCATCCTTGAAGCCCAGGATGCTGTAATCCTGTGGAGAGCTAGGAATTTCCCCCAGGAGTGTAGAAGGGCTAGGCATTAATGAGTAAAGTATGATCACTGCTTCATTTCTTATCCTAAGTTACTGAACCAGCCAGTAAGATCATCTTCCTTTTTGACTAAGGAATTAACAGGGACCAAAAGTTAATGCTGGAGGAACTTAATAATAAGGACTTATAATCCTTTGATGGCTTCACATGTTGTGTTAGTTCTGGTAGACGAGAGAATCAAATTCATCAGCACACATATGGATATAAGGGAAAGGTTTATATACAAGAGGAATGAAACATTAAGAAAGCATCCCAACCTAGTCCAGTCCAAGGTCTTAAGTCTGATATTAGCCCATATGTCTGATACTATGAAGTCTCCTTCCGACTCACAAAGCACGTGCAATGACACCAGGACAATCACAGGCCAGTGGTTCAGAGTTTTGTGTGTCCAGTGGCAGTAGAAGTATCCCGGCATTGGCAGGGCTCTCCCATGGCTCCTCATTTCCAGGTTCCAGGGTCCATCAGCAGTTGAATAGAAGCATCTCAGCACTGGTAGGGGGCTCCATGGCTTTTCTGGCTTCAGAGGTCCATCAGGGTAAGGCCATGTGGCTTCTCCTCCAGCTCCTCCAGTTCCCAGGGCTCAGGGTCCATGCTGCCATTTTATCAGTTGCACATCTCCTCAAAGGAACTGAGTCTGCAGTCTCTCACCTCCAATTAGGAAATACTGGGAGACTTCCTGGAATTCTCAGGAGAAATCCATGCCCACACAGAGGCCTCATTGTCAAGCTCCAAATTGACAGGCTAGACTCCACCCGTACACTCTCAGTGCTGAAACTGACACAGATCAGTGACTGTCACATATGTCAAAGAGTAAAGTTATTGGTAGAGAAACTGGGTGGGGTCTTTATAGGGGTTGCATATTTACCTTTTCCAGGCACTCCTGTATCCCATGCTTCAGGACTGATGGCACTTTCCCACTGTCCTGTGTGGGGCTTTGCAGTTCCTCTGTGGTAAGAGATATTTGGAAAGCTATCCTGGGACTAGGAAGAGGTCCTATGAATATGTAGGTGTGTGGCTTTGAGAACACATCTAAACCTAGAAGAGCAGCTGGATATTCAGAAACAACTAGAAAGCTATGAGAGAACTAAAAGTTGTCCCAGGGATATTTTAAGGGTTCCATCGTATTTGACGACAGGTTTTCCTGCCATTTCCAAGAATGATGGTACAAGTGTATTATGGCAGGGCTCTGGGGAAGGAGGTTAGGACAGAGAAGGCAGCCCCAGTATGTAGGAGGAAACTAACTGACGAATCTGCCACATCTGTGCTCACTTGAGCCTCTAGAATAGTCACAGCGATCTCCTGCTGCTAAGCCATCAGACAGGACCATTTCTATTGTCAGTTAGCAAATGCACACTAGCCTGGGCATGTCTTCCCTCTGGGTGTCCCTCATAGAACCGAGCACTGTCCAATGTGCAGCTTGTTTGCTGTGGTAGCTTGACCCACAAGGAGGCCTATTTTGGTTAGGACAATCCCTTGTTCACTGACCTGGGTGATGGCATGCATAACTCTTGTTCCGGGGTCTTAGAAACGGAGTCAGTCGATGGGTGTTGGTAGCAATGATGGTCAGTATTTGTTCATGCCTAACATTTTCCCTTCTCTCCTTCTCCTTCTCCTGGGCTTTCTGCTCTTTTTTCCTATTGCAAAAGGTCGAATGAGCACTAGAGATCAGAGACTAAGGTAACTCCTTCAAGCTTTTGCACTAAATTATGAAGCTTTTTTTTCTGAATTTCTGGAGCAGTCTGTGTGGGAAATTTGTCTATGAATAGGACTTGAGTCTCTGTCTACAGTGGTGTGATTCTTCAGGGCTTCCCTATGCCACTCTACAAAACTTATGGTGCTTTCATTGAGTCCTTGGTTTATAGTTGTCATTTTAGCATAGTTGATGACCCTTTGTTGCCTTGACTTTAGTCCCTTTTTCATACACACCAGAACATCTTCCCACACCTACCTGTCATTAGGATCATTATAATCCTTGGGGGGTCATTTGGAGGCACTGCTATTTCTCCTTTGGATACTTGTCATTCATCATATGTCAGCCTTTTGCAAGCTTCCTAGTTCCCTTCAGCACTTGCTCTTTCTCAAAGTCTGTCATATTCTGTCTCAGAATGATGATGGCATCCATCGAGGGCAAGTCATAGGCTAGGGGGAGGTGCTGAAAGACCTGGGTTACTGTTCTGGACTGTCTGAATAACTGTCTAGGGTACTCTTGATCTGCCTGATATCAATTAGGGTGAAAGGTTTGTCAGTTACTCAGGGACCTCTATTAAGGGTAGAACTTTCACCGGACCCACCTTTTCCCCCAGCTTGTACAGGTTCAAGGACAAAGGGTCGTGTGCCTGTGATAGAAGCACCATGATCTTCCATTTCAGGGTCCCTTAGAGGAGTTTTGTTATACTTGGAACAAATGTCTTTACTGCTTCTCAAGAGGAAAAAAAAATACTTTAACATAAGGGACCCACTTCCCCATGCCCTTGCAGAAATGTTCTAGCTGAATCAGGATTGGGGAGGAAAAGTGTGCCTTTCTTTGGCCAGGCTTTCCCATCACCTAGAATGTCCCAAGGCCAAATAGTGCTGCATAAAAATATTAGCTTCCGTTTCTCTAGTGTTGATGCATCAAATCTATGTCAACTAGACAGGATACCATGTAACACCAATTGCTTGTGGACAGCACCTTCATTGTCCATACAGATAACAAAACAGCATGACTATTAGTGAGCCAAAGGACCTGGGTTCATATTCAGAAGTCACAGAGTGTACTGCATCCAAGGATCTGTGAAACGAGCATTAACAGGTGCCTCTGTTCAAAGGGGTGAGTTGGGGGTGTGGGGAGTGTCTGCTGGAAAACTGGTTCCTGACTGTTTTTTAGACAGAATGTAAGAGATTGGTGTACCACCAGCTTGGGTTACCTGACAGAGCTGACAGAGGAAATTACTGGCATGAGTAATTCACTGGGAAACCCAGTGTCACTACTGCTTGGAGTGGCCTTACAGTTGCCTTTCAAGGTGACCTCTGCTTCTCAATGACCTTTCCACAACCCTGGAAGTGGTCAAGGGACCTGTCAATTGGATCAGGGTACATTCAGCCACTCCCTGGAAATTGGGATCCTTGTCTGAACACATGCTGTCACATCAGAACTGTATGAGGAATGGAAATGGCCAAAGACCTGAGGCGGATAATAGGATGCTGTTGTGTTTTTAAGCCTTTCAAAACAGCAGGGTTAGCAATTACTCAGTGGCCTGGATTCCAAATGTCTTTGCTAGTCAGGAGAAGGACCCAAACCACACAATAGCACAAAGCCAAACACCAAAGCAAGAGTGAGGCATCTGTGGGAAAACCCAGGTGAAAAACTGTGAACTGGGTGGGGCCAGCTACTAAGTATCCACCACCCCACTTGGTGTGAGCACTGGATGCCATTTTGGTGAGGTCGGTTGAAGACCACTTGCTCAGTTCCCTGCAACACTATATCAGACTCTGAAAAGCGCCATCTTGGCAAGGTTCGTGTTGGGCTACCTTGCAACCAAATGGTGGAACCAATGTCCTACGGAGACCAACAGATTTATGTGAGCAATCATTTGTGGCAGGAACATGGAGCACAACAATGGAAAGCAAAATGATTTTTGAGACCAGAGTTTACAAAATCTGTTGGCTGCAGTTTTCTGACCACATCACATCACTGAATGGGAGACAGAGGGAATCCTGGAGGCAGTATTGCACCAGATGGCAGAAAGGCAGGCACACAGGGGGAGAGGAAAGGGCCCCCAACAGTCATACGTTATACATGGTGCCTGGGCAGAAAGCTCCAGAGTTGGCTCTCAGATGGCAACAACTTCAAAAGGTAGGATTGAATCCCCTAAAATCAGCAGTCAAGTCTGAGAGGAGGAGGAAGTTTTATCTCCGGTAAAGACACCAGCGTTTGTCGAGCTGGACGCCTTGCACTTTAAGTGTGACACTAAAACATTCTAGGCCAGTCCTGAGAACATCACAGTCTCTCAAGGGTGGTGAGGTGAATTTCAGAAAGTTTGCAAAAAGAGTCAATGAGGCAGGGAATCTGGATGCATGCCTGAAGGCAGACAGGTGTCCCGAGTCAAGTCTACCATAACCATGCAGTTCAAAGGTTTTCATCTGAGGCACAGTACCACAATATAAGGTTTCTTGAGGGGGTAATACCTTCATTCTAAGCTTTGTGAGATGAAAGAAAAATCATTATTCTCCACAGCATCCTAATTCAAATGCATCAATACTTTGATATCCCTTATTCAATATCCAAACGTGAAATGTTTATGAGGTGGTTGACAAGACCATGCTTCGGTCAGTTGCACCTTAGTTTTCAAAGTGAACTAAGTTTGAATAATAATCTATTAATTATTAGCATTATGAAAAGGTTTTAAATATTGCAAAAATCATCACAACGGGACACAGAAGCAAGAAGTGGAGTACTTGCTTCAGAAAATGTAGAATATTGTCTCAACTCAATGCAGCCAAGTCTTTGACTTTGTAAAAAATACAATACTGAAAAAAGTTTTAAAAAATATCATATTTATTTTTCAGTGTAAAATGTGTCAAGAAGGCTTCACTTAAAAAATTATTGGGGGGTTCTTAGAGCTCTTGTAACATTCCAGCTAGACTAATGTCTATAGATCCTGGACTGTGATTGGTCTGGGTAGAAAAAAACAAGTTTCAGTAAAACCTATGGGGATGACAGTACTAGATATTATAGCAGGAATTAAGGTTGTGGGTATAATATGTCAGATTTAGTAAATGAGAAAAGAAACCCATTTGCAAATAAAGCTAAATATAGAAGTTGTGTTACTTTTAGACAAATAAAAAAATCCTCTCCTTTGTCAAGCAGGAAGTCCATTTTGAGCAATTTCTAATTCATGATGATATGTCCAAACTGACACTAAGCATCATATTATGCATTATCTCCATTTTGGTTAACCTTCTAATTTTACCAAGCTGATGATGTGCTCATTGAGAAACTGAATCTTCATGAAAAGATATACAATGTGTCTAAGAAGATGTTCTTATCATCTTTACTTCTAAAGAATTTTATGACTCTATTTTTTCCATGTCAGATGTTTCTTTTTCTCTTGCAGTCTGACACATTTAATATGCTTTGCCAATATTATAATTCCAATTAGTCAGTCATTCTTTGTCTTCCTTATTTATTGTCTAGCTTTCATATGCTGATGAGGCAATTGAAGCCTGAAGTTTAATCTTTATCATCAACTACTTCAAATACTCCTCACTTTAAGCAACCAAGACTGTCATCTGCATACTGAGACTGTTAATAAGTCTCACAATCTTGAATCTGTGTTCTTTTTCATATATTCTAGCTTTTGGAATTATTTGTCCAGCACAGACATTGAATAACGTTTTGAAAGAGTAGTAACCTGACACAATCTATCCTGATTTAAACCATTCAGTGTCCCTTATTGTGCTCAAGGTAAGGTCTCTAATTCTAGGATTAGGCTCCATATTAACACAAACATTATGGACCTCCCATGCTTTTTGATGCAGTGCATAGTTTGTGGTAGGCCTCACAGTGTAATGCCTTTGCATAGTCAATAAAATACAGACAAAAGCTTTTCTGAGTATTTTGTTTCAGTGACAATTCATCTGATTGAAGCAATGATCATTTTAGTTGTAAATTCTCTCATTAATCCTGCTTGAATTTCTGTCAATTATATTTCCATGTATCAATGCATTCGTTTTTCATTTATCCTTTGCAAACTGTGCTTGCTTTTAATTAATATTGTTATTGATTGATAATTTACTCATTCTGTTAGGTCCCCTTTTTGAAAATGGACACAACTATGGATCTCTTCCAGTCAAAAGGCCAGATACTATCTCTCAAATTTCTTAGGATCAATCAGTGATTTCTTTCATCATTAAGTTCATTTGCTGAAACATTTAATTGGTATTACATCAATTCCTGACGTTTGGTTTTTCTCCAATGGCTTCAATGCATCTTTGACTTTTCCATTTCCCCTAAACTTTAGCAAGCCAAAACCAACTAGGATTGACTATTTTGAGCTCAAGTATCATAACGAACCATTTTATTTAGAATGCAATTCTAATATTCCTAAATTTATTGCTGTGGCAACATGAAATATAGATATATTTAAAACCTTCTACCTTTACAAAAAGTAAGTGAGACAAGCGGTCTCCTCTTCATAATTAAAGTCAAGATTTTGATTCCTAGACTGTGGAATAAGATAAGAAAATATTATAGATAAGAAAATACTGCCATTTATTAGAGGATAAATTCCTATTTGACCTAAGTATGCTACCATTATAAGTTTATAATATTTTGGCATTGAATATTTGCAAAGCAAATATTTTAAACAGTCTGCTATACTACATGATAAAGTATGTTAATTTTCCCAAATTAAAATGCCTCTATGGAGATAAGTACACATTTATCTTTAGAGACATTTGGAGAAGTTGAATAAGTACTTGATATGCATTAAACAGCTACTGTGTTGTAGGTCGTAGCCCTAGTGGCATAGAGGATGATGTGGTGGACTTCTACCTGTGAGATAAGTAGTTTGAAACAACCAATGCTAAATGGAGAAAGACGAGACTTTTTACTATCATAAAATTAACATTATTGGAAACCCACAGGGGCAATTTTACTGTCTTGCAGTGTCTCTATGAGTTAGAGTTGAATCAATGCAGTGTACTGTTTGAGTTTTGTGTAACATGCTGATGGGGCTCCTAGACAAGCACACAATTGCTAAATAAATCTGTCTTGAATGAAGTACAGTCACAATGCTTCTTGGAAACAAGGATGGCAAGACTTTGTCTCTTATGCATTGGTTATGTTCTCAGGAGAGTGTGTACTTGAAAGGGACATCATGTTTGGTCAAGTGAATGGGTAGTGAAGACCTTTGACAAGATGGATTGACAAAGTGGCTACAAAAAACGACTCAATCATTTGTTTATCTTTGATTCTTTAATACCCCAGATGTTTTATATTTTGGTAGCCAGGCACCATAAACTTTATCCCCCATGCTTTCCTCTGCACCCATTTTTCTTCAGTGAACATATTGGGAGGGTGGGCAAACCATGATATGATTTTTGTCTTTGATGCATGATACCTGATTCATTCCACACATCATGGTCTCAGAAGCTGGTTTGCCTCTTCCATAGTGGGTTTGATGCTCCTGAACTGTTTACCTTCAAGCCTTTAAGACCCCAAATGCTATATCTTTTGATATCTGGGCACCATCAGCTTTCTTCACCGCTCATGTTCACACCCCAAAATGTCCTCAGAGATTGTCCTGGGAAGGTGAGCCCACATTGATATAGCCTACATAGTAGAAGCACATCAGCTAGTGTTAACACGAGGGTTTGAAGAGAGCAGATATCAAGCATCAAGGAACAAGAATCACAGGACTACAAATGAGGGGGAGTGCAAGGTGGGGACCCAAGACCCAATGTGGACAATTGGACATCCCCTTACAGAAGAGTCACGAGGAGAAGATGTGCTAGTCTGGGTGCAGTGAAGTAATGATGAAACATAAAACTTTCCTCTAATTCTTAAAGGCTTCCTCTCCCCCTCCACCAAATATCACGATCCCAATTCTACCTTTCAAATTCTGCTAGGCTGGAAAAGTACACACTGGTACAATGGGAGTGGGAAGTACAGGGAATCCAGGACAGATGTACTCCTCAAGACCAGTAGTGAGAGGGGAGATACTTGAAGAGTGGAGGGAAGAAGGGAGAGCCAATTACAAGGATCTACATAGCCAACCTCCTATCTGGAAGATAGCAGAGGAGTGGGTGAAGGGAGATGTCAGGCAGTGTAAGATATGACAAAATAACAATTTTGTCAGTGACTAATCCCTAGAACTGAATAGTTGATTCCATTTTTTGTGTCTGTCTGTGCTTAGGCTGGAAGTTCCAGTATAACCTGTTTACCCTGTGTGATTAGAGAGTGTATATGTAGGCCTTGGCAGATTTTTTTTGTCTTATATAATTTCAAGACTTTATCTGTATAGATCAGTCCCTGGGGAAGGACATGATGCTCAGTAAAGTTGTTGGCCAAAGAAGAAATGGAAGATTCTTCAAGGGTGGGTTAACACAAAGGCTGTGGCACTGGGCTCAAGCACAACTAACGAGAATATGGTTCAGGGCCAGGCAGTGCTTTTTCTGTTGAATTTGGGTCATTGTCAGTCAAAACTGATTCAAAAGTACTTGACAACAATAAATATATAGCAAGTATAAACATAAATTATTTTCTTTTTAAAGAAAAAATGTAAATTGCAATTTACTTTCACATGTAGTATTAAAAAGATATAGCATGCACATAATCGACTATACTATTCATATGGACAATGTACAGAAGTTTTAACTATTTTGGAAAAAGAAAAGAACAATCTTTATTGCTAACGACTTTATAGAAACAAAATTTGATTCTATACATTCAACTTTGATATGATTTAATAGTGGGAACTAATTTCCTTTCTGATATTCAACCCAAGACCCAGATTAATCTCTTAAAACTCTATTACAATTTATTCTCATAATTTATATACTACAATGAGTTGAGGGTCTTTACATAGCTATGTTGAATTACCTTTGGATTATTTACTCTTTGGCTAAGACTAAATATCATACTAAAATGTATAATATTTTCTAAGTGGAAAGAAAGTAGATCTCTATATCTGATGTTTCCTCATTTAAAACTTTATGATTGTTTTATGCTTAAGTATTTGATTTTTTTCACTTCATTTCAAAATGTCATTCATCTGAAAGCCTAAATTGTTTTATCACATGATTTATATCCTAAAATCTATGCAAGCATTAGATAATATGATGTATGATACATACTTTGTTAAAATTATTATTTAGTTGAATTAGTACTTATTTTTCTGTATTCACAAACATTATGCAGCAGTTTTTCCCCATATATTTTTATTTATCTATTTACTTTGAATACTTTTATTGAAGGCTCTTACATCTCTCACCACAATCCATATATTCCTCCAATGTGTCAAGCACATTTGAACATATACTGCCATCATAATTTTCAAAGAACTCTCTTCCCACTTGTGCCCCTGATATCAGATCTCCATTTTTTATATACCCTCCCTCATGAAGCCTTGATGAGTTATTGATTATTTTTCCATACCTTACATCATCCTCTATTACCCCTCACCCAATTTTCAACTATTCTTCTCTCTAGAAGGGGGTACTAATTTGATCATTGTGATCCATTTCCCCTTTCTAGTTCCAGCTTCCGCTAATCCTCCTGGTATCGGATCTCCCCCTGTTGGACTTAAGTGGTTTATGTATTCTGGATTCCCTGTGTGTTTTGGGCTCTTATGTCCAGCATTGTGCATGTTTTCTTCAAATCTGATTTATAAGGTAGGATTGAGGTTATGATAGTGGGGAGGAGGAAGTATTAAGGGACTAGAGGAAAGTTATGTGTTTCCTTGGTGTTATACCACATGCTGACTGGCTCATCCCTTCACTGTGATGCCTGTGAGGGGATATTCAATTGTTTACAGATGGGTTTTGGGTCTCCTAGCCATGCCCCACCCCAGCCCCCACATTCACCTTGGGATTCACCTTAGGTATCGTTTTATTTTGGGTTTTAGATGCCTGATACCTGATCGCATTGACACGTTATGATTACTCAGGCTGGTGTGCTTCTTCCATGTGGGGTCTGTTGCTTCTGAGCTAGATGGTTACTTGTTTATCTTCAGGCCTTTTAAACCCCAGACACTATATATTTTGATAGACAGGCACCATCAGCTTTCTTCACCACATTTGCTTATGCACCCATTTTGTCTTCTATGATCACGTCAGGAAGGTAAGCATCAAGAATGCCGGATTGTTAAAACAAAGTTTTTTTTTCTGTTAAGGGAATACTTGAGTTGAGGTCCAATGTTTATATGCAACAATAATACTTAACATATAGATATGAGTATATATTCCTCTGTCTCTCTCTATATACATACTATATATACATATGTGTATGTATATAGTTACATATGTATGGACATGCCTATATTTAGGCCTCTATAAATTTCCTTCACTTCCTGGTTCTTTCCTCTTGTCCCACCATCATGTTCACCCTTCATAATGGTTTACTAATTCCTTGCTACTACATTTTCCTTGATTAAGCTCCACCAGGCATCCTATGACCTTTTTTTCATTGATTTTGGTTCCCTTGTTGTTCCCTTGTCCCTGAGTTGGTCCACATCCCCTTCTTTTCTCCCATTCCCCTTCTCTATCTCCCCTTCTATTTCTTGGAATCATTGGCCTCATACTTTTCATCTCAGAATTATTTATCCTGGTTATGCAGTACATTTTTAGTGAGTAAATTTCATTTGACATTTTAATTATTGGTGACACATAGGTGATCCAGATACATTGTGGCACAATCTTAAAATAATCACTTTACTTAGCAAGCACTGATGCTGCCCGGGCATAATTGTAATAAATGTACAATTGTTTTCTGCCAAACAGCTTAAACATCTCAAAAGGGAACTCTCCTTTGTAGATGAGGAAACTATGGGACAGGTCACGTACTTTAGTTGCCTAGCGAAGTCACCTTGCACCCTTTCGAGCCAGATAGAAGCCTGTGCCATACACCAGATGCATCACATTGTGATTCCTTGAAAGTCTTACCACCTAAACCCACTGTGTTTGTACAGAAACAGCTGGAGGTAACCAGTACAGTCTCCATTATCCAGGGAGGAGAACTGATTTTTAAATAATTATGCAGGCTTGTATATAATGATATTTATGCCAATAACTATCCCCTCTCGCACTTTCTCTTTTGTATGATTACTGATTCATTTGTTATAGTAAAGTGAGAGCATAGGATAAAATTATTTAGGTTCAAATTTTATAGCATACCAAACTTAAATGTTATATACAATACACATTAAAATAATCATTTGGACTCTGAATTTTTAAGATCTTTTTCTTCTGTTTGCTACTAGGTTATTGAGTTAATATATCATCAGCACATAGTTGCTCTAATTATATAACAGTGTTATTCATCATCACAAATACACTATCACACTGATAATGCATTACTCAATAATGTCATAACAGCTTGCAAGTACTTCCACACAACAAGGCAATGTGCAAGTTTTTTTGTGTTTTATTATTCAATTTTCTCAATTCAGAAAAAGGGAGGACAATGTACATGGGAAGCTTTGAGAGAAAGTTTAAAATTTCCCCAAATAACTTCTCTACTGTCATTTCTGCAGTGGAAAATGTGAAACCACAATGACAATTATTTCCAAACCCTGTATTTACTTGTCAACTTGGTAGTTGTCCTGAAGAAATCTCTATACCATGATCTATTTGTTATTTATCGCCCATATTTCAATGTTTTCTAATGCTTTGATATTCTGAATGAGGTTCTGTTCATATTCAATAAATACAACTTCTTCACACAAGTGCTTTAAATGATCTTTGTGCTGCCTGCTATTTTTATTTCTTGCAAATAAATATGTATCACCTTGTAACTAATATATATCTTATAGAAATGATTGCCTACATGATTAAGGTATGAATGGAGGAACTCTGTTGTTTTGATTTACAAAGCTGACTTTGATCTGCTGAAATTTTATATTTGTACAGCAAAAGAAACTCGTTTTTGTCTCATGATCTGATTTTCAAATATGCAATAGCAATTTTTAAGATGTTAGAAAGAAAAACCTTCATCTTCACACCTGCTTTAATTTTGACACTACAACATATGTGCATAGAAGGAAGTTGCCTGCAGGCATCAATAAAATCTTCCTATAAATAATGGTTATTTTCAAATTGACCATTCTGAGGGACATAATGATATCAAACATTTTCATTTTATCTTATTTATGGCTGTATTATTCGGGCACTAACATTTGAAAACTCTCATTTGTCACTTTTCTCCTCTTTGCCTTATTACCAAATCAGTCAAGACTATCTCTGAAATCTTATCTTCACCATAACATTTTCTGAGATTTATTGCACCACTTAGGGTGCTCTGATGACGTTGTGGATTCTGTGTGGAGATGTTCTTGCCAGCCATTCCCTGGGAGATAGAAGAGACTTTCTGCTCCAGTAAACATTTATACCCCCAGAAGTCCATGGAGACAGTTCTACCCTTTCTATAGGACCACTGTGAGTCAGAGTTGATTTAATAGCAGCATCCTGGTGGCACTGGAGAGCTAACCATAGAATAGGAGGCTGAAACACCAGGCATTCATCAACAGAACGATAACTGAAACTATCTGCTTCCACAAAGACTTACAGTCTCAGGAAACTTAGGGGCGATGTAATGAATTGTTATGGACTTGATGACAAGGGTTTGCTTCAGTTTGACACTATTAAGCATGAATAATCCAATTGGAAAATCACCAGGTATGGAGTAAGAAGGACAAATACCCAGTGTCCTAGAACTTTTGTTTAACCATGGGGTTAATTGCAGAAACTTAATTTCCTCAAATGATATATTACCACTGCCAACTGTGAAGTATTTGTGGAGTCCAAATAGTGAAGAAGAATAAGCACTGATGCTTTATTTTAATAGTTTTGTTGAAATTTAATTCACAGATCATGCAATTTGATCATTCAACCATACTGATAAGAGTTGAGCAATCATCTTCACAATCAATGTTAGAGTGTTTCTTCTCATATCCATAGTTATTGGCTCCTCATTGCCCTCCACTTCCTCTGGCTTGACCTTAGAGAATTGTTAATCTAATGACTTGCTCTATAAATTTACCTAGCCTAGATTCCATATCCATAAACAATACCAAACCCAGACACACACAAAATGACTAGACACAGTATAGAAAAACAGAAAATAAAAAAGCAGAAAATATTAAAAACTAAAACAGTTTTTGAAGTGTCAAATGGGAAAATGATGAAATATTATATTTTAACCTAACTAGATTTGCCCTAATTGACTTTATGCAATTGCTTGATAGCAAGGTTACCCATGCCCCTGCATTATGATAGGGGAGATTTCTATGGAAGTTTAATCCCTACAGGACCTTGTGAATGACTTTGACTGCCATATAGACTTCTGTAAACTGGATTTATAAACTTTAAGCTCTGATATCGTTCTCTCCTTCAGATTTGGATATTATTATTCCCAATCTTGGAATCACACAGGTTGCTGTGCTTCTTCCATGTGGACTTAGGGGAGGCTTCATTTATTTGTTTGAATAAATAAACTGGCCTTTAGCACTCCATAGACACACTTTCTGAGAGCCAGGAACCACCTGCTTGCTTCATCAGATGCTCCTATACAACCCATATTGTCAATGTTCTCTTCATGAGTATAAATATCATATAGGGTCATGCCATTCAAAACTAACGCTTTTTAGATTGAGGCTAGAATTAAATGTCAGGCCAGAATTCATTCATCTATCTATGGTTTATATATGTCTGAGATTCACTTTGTAGAAATCATAGCTATTTTATGATAAGAGCTTTATGAATGATCCCTCTGGGGAATTAGGTATTTCTATTGTTGATAGAGTCATTAATTTAGCCAATGGTATAGAATTTAAGACACTGTCTAGGAAATAAAAGTGTACAAGTAGAGGCCAGGCTTTCAGACCCCAACATATGAATTGATGACTCATACAAGTCAAAATCTTAACTCTGTGGAGCAACGTGGTGAGTTGTAACCGCTGATATGTTGGTGATTTAAATGAAATCCAGGAAGGAGCAACCCACAGTTATCAGGAGCCTGGATCCTGCATCAGACACAGAGGATGGCTAAATCCAGCTCATCTCTAAACTAGCTGCATAACTGTAAAGTTGAAGATAGAAATTCACCCAAACACACTTTAGAAAGGTTTGGCTACTTACTTCCAAAACTAAAAAAAAAAAAAAAAAAAAAAACAGTCACTGAAAACACTGGGGAACACAGTCAGTTACCATTCCAGTCAATTTTGACTCAAGAAAACCACTGTATCCCATAGTGTCTTCACTTAGCTACTGCCTTCATCACAAACTCAGACTCAAACTTCGTTGTTGCTCTGTGAACTGCACCTCCCACTCTAGCTACTTTTCTGGCTTAGGCAGTTTGGGTTCTATACATTGCCACATGTTTCACAAATGGCCAAGTGTCTAATGATTCCGAAATAGGTATCAATGAATGAATTACATAAATATAAAGGAAGCTGGTGCTTTAAGGTTTAGATTTTCAAATGCAAATGTACTCCTCCATAAGCTTGTAATTCTTTTCATGAAAATTTCACCACATATTTTCCCTCAAAATTTGGCAAATATCTGTGCAGTGCCATCAGAACCTGTATATGGAAAGGTTGTACTTATTTTAACCAAAGGTCACAATCTAAATTTCCTATGATTTTCCTGTTACTGGATTTAGGCAGAACTTGATCTTAAACACTATCTTAGGTGTTGAATAAATGACAGATTTCTCTGTTTTGAATTTTCTGTATTTTAAATATATTTATTTCTGTATTTGATAATGTCATTATGTAGAATTTAAATGATTATTAGATAAAGAATGATATATGCAATAGACACTGTTTTAATTTAAAATATTAATTAAATTTTAAAAAGAATATAATGTTCATGTGATACAAAGAAAATACTGTTCCAATATCAAAAGTAACTAAATATGTTTCTTTTTTTCTGTGAAATACTTGACCAAATATTGCACAATTTTAATGACATGTGGAAGGAAAGTTACTCTAACAGCCAAACTAAATTCCTGGAGTATATTCTGTTACACAGGAAAATAATTAATTTGAATAAAAAATGTGTCACAATTATCGACAACTATCTTAAAGACTTTTGAATTATCATTTTGTGTATTGGAAATCACAGCTTGCCAAATTGCATCATCATGATATAAGTGAATCAGAGTAGTTCAAATGTACTAAAAACTATCATATTTAGCAAAAGAAAACTGGAACTCATTCAAATGCCAGTCTAAGTCTGTTTAGAAAGCTAGAAATAACTATGAAAGTAAGTGCCAAGTTTATTGAATGGGAAGAAAGGTTTGTACATTTTCTCGGTTTCAAGAGAGTAAAACATGGGATGCTAAACTTGATGGAGGTCTACACTGAAACTCCAGAATGGTTCATATGTATGATGAGCTAATATCTTTGAATTTAATCAATTCAATCTTTTTTACATTTTTAAAAATTGAGCCCCTTTTATGTGAAGGACACTCTTCTGTCACTATGGCACTTACCTTTTGAATTGTGGAGTAGGATTCAATGTGAGAGGTAAAATATTCAGACAGATAATCAGGTATACATAAAATTACAAAATAAATTAATTAATCATAAGAGATTTTAGTAAATGATAGTGTAAGTGAAATATATAGACATTTTCTCAAGATTAATGTATTGATTTGAAACACTAGATGTTTCAATATATATGAGCTTATTTCAACAGTAAGTAGGGATTTAAATAGGTATAGCTGTCAAAGGAGCCTTATTGTTCTAACAGGTTTTGTGTTGGGTTGCTTATAAAAGGTCTAATTCACCAACAGTTCCATAGGAGTAAATTGATGCTTCTGTTTTTATGTTGTTGACTGATTACTTGACTGCAGACTTATGAGATGACTTCAGAAAAATGATCAGGTTAGATTGCACTTGGTTTCCTTCTCCAAAGAAACTGAGAAAAAAATATAAGGGGTTTTAGGTACTTGATATTTTAAAACAGTACTTGGGTAGTGAATTTTTTTTAACTCTGATACAATCCAGGTGTTACAAATAAGACTTTTCTAAAGTTATATGGAATCTCTGATAATGTGAATATTGCTTTAACTGCTGAATTTTTTTTTAGATTTTTCAGCAAAGTGATGCATTAACTTTGATAAATAATAAATAAACTTATGTGGCTTTGTAGGAAGTAGTCAAAGAAAGAGGTGAAGTGACATTGGAAATAATTCTAGGCCTCTCAGCTGGTATATGATAAATTAAGAATATATAAAGGAAATGAAGGAAAATAAAATGAAAAAGGATAAAAAGAGCAATTTACTAATCCCTAAACTAAAGAAGGAAAACAAAATAACTCACTGCCACTGTCAATTCTGAACCATGGCAACATAGAACTACTCTGTGGGTTCCTAGACTTTAAATCACTATCTGAACTAAAATCTAAATTAATAAGTGATATTATAATTATTACCTCATGAAATAAATATTAAAATGTAAGCATTTTAAAGTGCTATGAGCTTGAAAAAATCTTAATATTGTGTAAAATTTTAAGAAAATGGTTTTTAATTTGTGAATAGAGACATCAAATTGGAAGCTAATGTGGCACATGACATTACACAAAACAAAACTCATTGCCATTGAGTTGATTCTGATCATGGTGATCCCATAGGGAAGAGTAGAACTGCCTGCCCTGTGAATTTGAGAGGCTATAATTCTTTAAGATAATAGAAAGCAGTATCTGCTGTTGACAGAGCAGCTGCTAGTTTCATATTGCTTACTTTGTGATCAGTGGCTGAATGCAT
Source organism: Nesogale talazaci (assembly GCA_004026705.1). Taxonomy (NCBI): domain Eukaryota; kingdom Metazoa; phylum Chordata; class Mammalia; order Afrosoricida; family Tenrecidae; genus Nesogale; species Nesogale talazaci. The sequence continues at coordinate 3,484 of PVJH01032519.1, read as the reverse complement.
AACCACTATGCCACAAGACAGTTTGGAGACCATTAAATTTCCAGTAATAAATCTGAAGCAAGTGCTTGCAACAAAGGTACTAGAAAACTAGTCAATAATACTAATTCAGAGTCGTGTAGCTCAAGAAGGAAAAAGTAATAATCTATGAAAACAGAAAGGGCTATAGTACAAATGTTTTTAGTTGCTCAGTATTTTTTTAAGCAGTAGGTCAAATGAATTTGGCATCCTATTCTCCTGAATAAACTCATTTATAAATCTTCTAATAAACCTTTTAAGTGGAATCCTGGAGAAATAGTGGTCCTGCATTGAGCTACTGAGGATGAATTCAGCAGTTCAAAGCCACCAGCCACTCTGTAGAATGCAGATGAGATGAGTTACTGTCTCAGACACCCCACAAAGGCAATTCTACCCTGTTATAGGGCCGCTATGACTTGGATTTGACTCATGTTAATGAGTGAATAGTCTCCAGAATGCTACTGCTTAAGCCTGTGCTTTCTAAATTTTCCATTGAAGGGCTTGTATTTGGGGCTTGCTTATTTTATTTTGATTCCCTTTCTGTTGCAGAGCACTAGTTGTCTAAATACAATAAAAATTAAGCTTTAGAAAAATTAATAATATAAGCAAAATACAAGTTTAAATGTTTTCTCATTAAAGTAAAGAGAATTAAAAATATATTCCAATGTATATAATAAAACAAATATGAGGACTATCCCTCAAAATGGTTTTTTTCCCCAAAGCTATGTATTTGAATTATTTTTTTAACAAAACAACATTATCACAGTGAAAGTACTCTCCATTATGCATTTTGTCAAATCTGCAATTCCATTTTTGGAAATATTTTTCAAACGCTGGATTGCTGACAGCATCTCCCTAGTTTTTTTTTCCCTTCACCTCCTCTAACTCATCAAACCACTGTCCTTTCATGACCCTCTGCATTCAAGGAAACAAACAGAATACCCATGTAGAAAGTTCAGGTGAATCAGGTGCATGAGGCAAAAAAGGTGTGCTTTTTTGTGTGTGTCAAAAACTGGCAAAAAAAAAAAAAAACCTGGCACACTGAGATGGTTGTTTGAGCAGGTGCATTGTTTTGGCAAAAAAATCAGTCCCCCTTGTGTCATAAATCAGGACTTTTTAGTCATGACTATTATGCAACATTTTAGAACTTCTAAATAGAAATCTTGATTAACAGTCTGACCTGGTGGAAATAACTCCAAATGCAGTAAAAGTTGACATTATCATCCTTTCAGGAAGTTGACGAACATCCAGAATGAGACTTATCATCAATTATCATTTCACCAAAATCACTCCTACACTTGAGTTTTTCCCATAGCAACTGTCTTTGTAAGCTGTGTTTCTATCAGATGTTTCCAAAGCATTTTACCTGAGCAGGAAACAAAGTTTCACAACCACATGCTCACCCTTAATTCAACCATTGCAAACAAATAAGCAAACAACAAACAAACAAAAAACGATGTTTGAGCAAAACCGCTTTCATGAAAACATGCACTGTGACCAGAGAGAATCAGGCTTTTATTCTGTCTGATAGTGTCACTGTGTATAGGAATCAGCTCAATTGGGGAGAGTGAAATTTGTATCTGTATTAAAGAAGTTTTATTTTTGCCTTGTTATTCAATGTAAATTAGATTAATGACAATACTATTTCCAGGGGATAATTAATTTCCATACTGCTTCTATAATCTATTCTAGTAACGTTTTAATAACAAATAGAATCTCACAGATAAATGTTGACTGGAATGAAAAGTAAAAAGTTAAAGTAATGTCAGTAAATTTTATGTATTTTTCACCAAGATCAATTGATGCTATATTCATATGCTTCATCTTGATTTTTTATAATGACTCACATTTATGACTCAGATACTATATTTTTAGTGAAAATAGGAATACTTTATATAATGTTGCTATTTCTCCCATTAGAGCGCAGGGAATATCCTACATATGTCTACTAAAAGAATCTAAATCTTGACATTGGCAAACACACATCATGGAATAAGAGAAGCCTGTTTGCTACAGTGTTGAATTTCCATGTGTATCAGTAGCTCCATGTGTGTCAGAGTAAAACTGTGCTCCAACAGGTGTTTAGTGGATAATTTTTCTGAAGCGGTTGTCAGACCTTTCTTTCAAGATGCTTTTTGATGGATATTACTGTCAATAGGAGAGCACATAAATCATTGGTAATCCCCAGGACCTCACAGCAAGATATTGTAGATCCTTCCTGTCTGACTAACCTGTAGAATTCCATTTTCCCCTATTTCCCATCAACCTGATTAGATCAAATCTCTAAACGTGGAGCTTTCATTACTTTATCTTAGAGTCTTATCTGTGTCTCACTGCCCTATATTCACATTTATCTACTTTCTAAGAAATATATTATATTATTATATATTATAATGGTTTATTATATACAATAATAAATTAAAATGATAATAGATTATCCTCAACATTCTAGTTGACTGGGCTAGACCTGAGCTCCTCCATGTGGAGGTATTTAGCTGTCGCTTACGCTGGGGCTGGGCTTCATTTGGGCAGTTAATATGGGGATGCATCTCTTCCGATGCAGATTTCCTCTGGCACTTTTTCACTTGACGGTTTTATACTCAAAAATCACACTCATTTTATTGAATTATTTTAGTGAGAGAAACAATCAGTCAACCTAAATCCAAAGAAAGGCCAAATAGACTTCTTGGTTATAATAAGTAACATCTACCCATTCCCAAGTTGCAGAAATACAGAATGGAAGATATTTTGTGATCAGCTGTCAAGCAATGTAATACACCTCCCTAGCCAATAGCTAGAGTAAGATCATCTCTCTTTTTTTTTTTCAATAACTCTATTGTGGTTGTTAGGTGCCTTCTAGGTGACTTTGATGTGAAACTAACTTCCAGGGTTTTCCAAGCTGTCATCTTCATGTTTCAAAAAATCATTTTATCAGGGGCTCTTACAACTCTTTTTTATAATATAGATTTTATTCGGGGCTCTTGCAACATTTAATACATCATTCATATCAAGCATATATCAAACATATTTGTACACATGTTGCCACATTCATCTACATTATCTACTTGAACCCCTCCAGCATAAGCTCCACTTCCACTCTTTCCTCTAGTGCTTTTTTTTAATTCCAACTCCCCATATTTCCCCCTCCTCCTTATTTTCCCCATAAACTTCCAATAATTTACAAATTGTTGTTACCTCTTCTTATCTTACACTGTCTAATGTGTCACTTCACTTCACCCACCCCACCCCCACCCCCATTGTCCACACCTCAGAGAGAAGGTCACATGTAGATTTGAAAAATTTGTTCCCCCTTTCTACTCCACCACCGCTCCACACTCCCATGTCACCACTCCCCACTAGTATCAAGGGATTACTTATCCTAAATTTCCACATTTTTGACTCCAGTGTGCATCCCCTGGTCTAGCCAAATCTGTCTGGCAGAATTGGAATAATGATAGTCGGTGGGAGG
>PVJH01032518.1:0-22565 GCA_004026705.1 Nesogale talazaci | reverse complement strand
AATCAATTGTTATTCCCTTATTTCTGGGGTAGTCAACATCACCTCCTTTCCCCCTCCTCCCCTTCCCCCATGATCCCTACCCTGGAATCATCAGTCCCGTCATTTTCGCCTCCAGACTGTTTGTCCAGCCTATCTTGTCTAGACAGATCTGCAGAAGTAACAATATGCATAAAAAAGGCCTCCAAAAATGAAGCAACTAAGAAATTAAAACAATGATAACAACAACAAAAACCCAATGTCCTATACAGATATGTAAAAAATAAAAATAATAGCAATATAAAAACCTGTAAATAGTTCAAGATCTGTTGTTGACCTCCAGGAGTGTCCCCTGGTTGAGTCAGATTGGGTGCCACACCCTGGCCCAAAAGTATATCGTTGGCACTCCATCTGGCACCCCATGCTCTGTTGCACACTCTTAGTGTTTTGCCACGGTCTGGTTGTGTTAGGGTATAATCATGACCCTGTTTCTCCATTGTTGACCCCGATAGGCCTTGTGTCAGCCAGGGTAGCTGTATTTCATAGTGGAGCCAGCAATATGATCCTCTTTGTGCATCAGCTGTTTTGAGTGGGAATATTGTCCTGAAGGTTTGGTGGACCAGGATGTACTCCATTCTCTCTTCCTCCCCTTTCATTTGTTCTCTTGTGCTCTGGTCGGGCATACTTGGTTAGGCGTATCTCGCTCCCCAAGCTGCAGCTTCAGTACTGACTTCCAAGGCAAACTCCTCTGGTGGAGAGATGGCTGCCCCTATAGTTGGGATTGGAGTTATGTGCTCAGACCCCTCCACTGGTTCCCCAGTCCATGCGGTCATGCTGCATTCACATCCTGGGTCACTGGGTTTATGCTTGGTCCCTCTTTCCCTGTGGAGTTATAAACAATATGCTCCCCTTGAGTGGGTTAGTACCCCATTCCCTCTCTACACATCACCATCTGTCCCCACACACACACCGCTCCCCTAGTTGGCTACCACATGTAGCCCTGGATTTGGTCTGGCCCCTTAACATTCCCTTAGTTGTTTTTTTTTTTCCTAATCTGAAAAAGATTTTATTCTCCCACAGATTTGATTAATAGTTCTGCTGGAAATGGGATTCTTGGCAGTTTTTCTTTCATGGTTTTGAAGATGTCAATCATTGCCTTATTGCTGCACAGCTTCCTCAGAAAAACCTGAGCTGATCCTTATTGACTCCGCTTTATAGGTGACTCTTCATTCCCCCACCCCACCCCTTTCTTCAATATTAAGAAGCTCATCTATAACGTATTGTGGCATGTTTCTTTTGAGAAAAATTCTGTTTAGAGTTCTCAGGAGTCCTTGGGTAGTTACTTCCTGGTCTGCCATAAATGTAAGGGAAGTTCTCATTTAATATTTCTCCAACCATTTTCTCTGTAGTTACCTTTTCTTCTTTCTGTTCTGGAATGTCTGTCAAATGTAATTTGTTCTTTTTGATAATGTCCCATAAGATCCTTAGGTTTTATGCAGTATTTCTGGTATTTTCTTAGTTTGAGCTTCTTATATTTTTGTCTTTAGAGGTTTGATTTTGAGTTAGTTGATTCTTGTTTCCACCATTCCAATTTTCTTTTGTTCTTTCATCAGTTCTAAGGTCTCCGAGTTTGCCTTTTTATTTTCTATTTGGAGTTCTATTATTCGTAAATTTTCATTTATTTTGTCATGTTGTCTTTGTGCTCTCCTGAGTTCTTCTAGTCTATGTTTTCTATATAGATGTCATTTTTTTATTTCATTGATCTGAAGCAGCTGATGATCATTTGTATACGTTCCCTCTTTTCCAAGACTTCCTCCATATCTGCATCTCTGTGTATTCTACTCAACTGTACCAGTTTTTCTTCTTTACTAATGTGCACAGAGTTTGACTGCTGCTACTGAGACATGGTGTTGTTTTTATATTTGCCTCTGGAATGGACCGCATTCCCTACAGACCTATGGCAGATCTTGAAAAGCCAAGGGCGGTTGGTGTGGCACTAACCTCTTTTGAGTAGGGCTTCATAGTAGGAAAGTTAAATATTGCCCATATCAACATCCAAGCCTCCAGGTCAGTTCCTGACTGTTCAAGGAGTGCAGGTCAGTGAACAATACAACTGACATGTGGGGGAAGAAAAGAGACTACCAAGGATAGTGTGTTTGCTCGCCTTCTCAAGCAGTATTCACTGACTCTGTAACAGAGCAGGGTGTTTTAAAATGAATCCCCTTGAGTGTTAGACTATAGGAAGGCCTTGTCTTCATAAACTCTGGGTTGTCATTGGGAAGAAGTTCAAACTCTCTCCTGTTTATTTTCTCCCAACACATAGTCATCTAATTTTGAACTTTCCTAGGGCTGGCTAACCCCCTTGCTATGTCAAGGACGTGTTGCCCTGTGCCACCATCATACTAGGTCCAGTGCTGAGAGTTCCAACCAGGCATTGAGAGTAAGCCTCCTATTTACTTGACTCACTCCTATCTACTCGAAATGTGGAGGGTGGATTGTGAATTTTCCTACCAATGTTTAGTTATGTTTATCCCTTCCCAGAAAACACTTGATACCAACTCCACCACATGCATGCGGGGAAGAAGTTCTAGTGCCTTTCGTTGCAGTTTTAGTACCAGGGCCAGCGTGGAGATGATGACTCAGCTCACCTTTTCCTTCCCCCTGATGATCTCTGAATCTCTGAGGGAGGGGCAGCTCTGCAGGTGTCCCATCTGGGGAGGCTTTCTTTGTATTGGTGGGTTCTTTCCATTGGTTACTTTCTCCCACACACCAGGCTTCAACTAGTTGATGTTTCTGTTCTTCTGTGGGGGTTGAGGGTTGGGGGAGGTTTGTTCTCCACTTCTTTTGAAATTCTGTTTGAAGAGGGTCTTACAGAGTCTCCGACTAAAGGGCCATGTTTTTCCCTTCTCATTTCTTTATTCCTTCCTTCCTTCTTTTCTTTATTTCCTTTCTTCTCATCTTTCCCTGAAAGAACATTGTACACCTGCTTGAGGATGCCCCCTGAATGGAAGTAGGAGACAGCATCTCAGTATAAGGAGTCGATTATAGAGGAGGGCTTCTAAGCAATTGTAGAAATGTTGCTGACCGTGCTCTGTTTGATTCAAAGTGGTTGTTGTAGTAGTTAGCTGCTTTTGAGGGGATTTCAACACGTGTCAGAGCATGTACAAGGAAGCAGAGCACTAAATCTTCTCTCCCAGGCCTCACATTCTGCTTAGGTTTGAAGAGTCACCCTCTCCTTCAGCAGTTCAAAGCCTAACCATTGTGCCACCAGGGTCCTTTCAAAGATCTTTAAACCTCAGTTCCAGTAGTGTTGTGGGTTAGGAGTTCAGCCGCTAACCATAAGGTCAGTGATTCAAGTTCACCAGCTGCTCCTCAGGAAAAGGATGAGGCTGGCAGCTTCCAAGATTAATATTCTTAGAAACTCTACATAGTATTTCCATGAGTTAGAATCAACTGGATAGTGGTGAGCCTGGTGTGTTTTCTGGATGACCTGAAGAAATACTCTCTGTCCTGCTGCAACTTGATATTTTCTATATAGGTCTCAACTACAGAAACTTAAATGAAATTTTCTAGCAAAAAAAGAGAGATACTTTTCACCCTTTCATTGGTCTTATGGCTTTTTTTTAAATAAAGGCAAATTGGTACCATCACCAAAGCCAAAATTTAGCTCATGAATTCTCATACACATGCTGAACTTTTTTTATGTGATCCAAGAGGGATATACGTTACTAACATTACTAACTTTGCTGAAGCTGTCAGGTCAATTGAACATATAACTGAATTGGTTTTCTCCAAATACTGCCTCCCCATCTCTTAAAACTAAACATTTTGGAAAAGTATATGTCCAATTGTCACAAAAGCATCGTTCTCATAGAAAATGCTACATGACTTCACACATGGAAAATGAAAACATAATCTTTTCTTTTTATGTCTTGTGACTGTGGAGAATTTAAATACAGAGTCTGAAATTCCAAGATAGCCCTATCTATGTGAGTGGAAATCTGGCCAATCAAGACAAGTGTTTTGATTTTGTGGATATGGCAACGAATAACATGAATTCATACCACTTCTTGCCTCTGTCCTTTCTATAAGTTATAACCACTACCTGGAATGCCTCTCTCTCTCTCTCTCTCTCTCTCTCACACACACACACACACACACACACACACACACACACATACACAGGCACGCATGGGCCATATTCCCTGCTTTATGTTACGTATTCACCCAGGTGAATGGGAAAGGAGAGACTTTGGAAGACTCCAGAGCTACCCAAGAAGAAACACTAGGACTGTGTGGCCAATAGTTATAGAAAATGAGAAAGGGAAGTGAAATATGTAATAACTGCCAGGATTCCACATTGGGTGAGTTGATTGGTATGTTACTGATTGATGTAGAAAATGAAGGCAAAACATTTAGACCTTTCAGAGAAGATGATTTAAGTTTTGGACATTTGGATTTGTCTGTGTGTCGATAGGTGCAGATTTCTAGAAGAAAAAATGGTACTCAGGACAGATATCTGGTCTGAACCCATCAATTTGGGATGTATAGAAGCGTAAATGAGAGTTAGAACCATGGCAGTGGAAGAAATCACCTAGTGAGATAGTAAAGGTTTATTGTGCCAACCTGGATGATAAACACATGTGGGATTAATTGAAGGGCAGCGAGACAAATGGCTCAGTGAGCCTTGCCTTTCTAATTCTCCGGTCTCTTGCTCTCTGATGGTCGGACCAGGGTGTAACTGCTTTAGCCAGTTCCCTGCTTCAGCTTGCAAGACTCACTTCCTGCCAGACATCCCGGAGAAATCACATGGACCTACTCTGATGCAGCCCTGAGTGCTGAAAGAACCGCATGGAGACTCCTGCCAATGCTCTCTGATTTGGCTTTCCTCCTGCAGTCGGCATCATTGTGTGTGTGTGTTTTAGAATTGAGGAGGACTTTGTAGATTGGTGTTGGATATATGGGTTAATGTTGGACTTACAGGCTTAGACAGCACTGGGTTAGGATACTTTTAAAAGTTTTTATTAAATGAATCATTTTATTGGGGGCTCATACAACTTCCATCACAATCCATACAAACATTGATTGTATGCAGGCCACATTTACACACTTATTGCCATCATCACTCTCAAAACATCGTCCCTCCTTCCAGGACCCCAGGATCAGCTCCCTATATTACCTTTTCTCCCCCTGCTTTCCCTAGAACCCTTAGTAATTTAGAAATTATTTTTTTCATACTCTACACTGTCCAATATGTCCTTACACTTGCTTCCCTGTTGTCTGTGTCCCAGAGAGGAGGCTACATTTAGATCCCTTTCTGAAGGGATCTCCCTTTCTGAAGTTGGTTCTCCCTTTCTGTTCCTAGTGTACACATACCCTTTATATAAAACTCTCTCTTATATGTACATATGAGTTTCTGTGGACTTGTTGCCCTAGTTTACCAAGACTAACACCCCTAGGAAATCAAGGTAAACAATCAAGAGAAAAATTCTGAAAATGTATCAACATTGAAAAAGCAAGTAAATTGTGAAAGTGCTACAAATAAGACTGAGAAATCATTGCCAAAAAATAGGGAAAAAATAATGCCACAAAACAAGGGTAGTCCATACCAGATGAAGTAGACAAACCAAAAACATAAGGTATAATATGTCCAATAGAGGTTACAAAAGGGTGGTGGTGATTGACATGATAAGTTTGGAAGTTAGAGGACAATAGAATGGACATGGTATATAGGACATGAAGAAGTGAAAGTAGCTATTGTAGAAAAACCACTAATAAATTCCCATCCTCAAAAAAGATCATGGTATTAGACTTTGTAGAAATCTACAGATTTAATAATGAAATAGAAATCACATGGTGATTTAAATAGAAATTTAATAAAAGTGTTATTAATCAATGATGTTAGGTCATTAAGATACTCTATATGACACTCCAGCTCAGAGCAAGAAGGATACACTTGGAAGAGCATTCTCTCCCTCCCCAAGGATATGGGATTTCTCTTCATTGGAGAAATCCCATAGAAGTTTGATGGTTTGCTGGCCAGCACTGGTGTACAGATGCAGGACTAGGAGGGATCAACCCTCTGGAGTGCAGGCAGTGCTGGGCAGCCACAGCAGGTGACCAGTGCTTAGGAATGGTTTGCCAATGATGCAGGAGGTCTGGGAGCCCTATAGACAGACCATGATGTCTGGAGAATGACAACATCAAGAAGCCTATGGAAGAGACACCTGGAGAGGGAGTGCGTGAAAACAAACAGGCATCCAGTGCAGACAAGATATGTTTACATAGAGAGGGGAGCAAGAATGTGATCACAGATCATGAGATGCAATGTCTCCTGAGCATTACCCAAGTTGAAGAACCACACTCACTCTGTGGACCACCCATGTAGTAGTCAGAAAGCCCCTTATCCCTGCAGTGTCCCTCCAGCACTTTCTGCTGACTTAATATCATACTCACTTTAAAGGAGAAGTATGTAAAGGAATTGCATCCATTATCACAGAGCATATATTGAAAGATGAATTTGAAGCTGACAGGCACTAAATTGATGATTGGTGCATTTTCCCCACAGCTTGCCACTTTGTTTACTAGAGATGTTTCTTTTCTTCTCTGGTGAAGGATGAGGTAGAACTGAAGAGTCAATTGAGTATGGAGACCACAGATTTGTAGCAGAGACACTGGGGGATGTTTGGTTTTCCTGTATAGTTCTTAACCACCTAGCTATAAAGATAAAGAATGTAGATATCGCATCAGTCTAAATGTTCATTTATCTGGTAGCCTTTTTCTTCTATGAAAGAGAAGAAATTGTCAGGAGATGGCTTGTGATATTACCCAGAAGGGATAGGAGTATGATGGAAATAACATAAGCTTCAAAGGGGATAGACTTTTAATAGAGTAGAGAGGACCAAAGGTATAAAAGCACTTGAACAAATCTAAGAGACAGCCAAACCCTTCTCTTGGCCCAGGGAGTTTCAGAAGTGAAAAGACGAAGTTACCAATGGAATAAACAATTCAGAAGCCAAAGCCAAAGGGGTATTGACGAACAGATGGTACCTGAAGTGAGGTATCCTCTATCATCGTCCCATCTATGGAGAAAGGAAGGAACTGGGTGTTTCATCAAAGAGGAAGAAGTATGGATGATTATAAGGTGGTGACTCAAAGTCTTAGCTTGCCATACGACCTCTCTGGTTTTTGAAGTAGGCATTGGATTGCTAACCTCAAGGCCAGCAATTCAAAGTCGCCATACATCCCATAGGAGAAAGAAGGGGTATTTGCTATCTAAAGTTTGACAGCTCCAGAAATCCTATATAGGGAATTGACTTAATGACAGTAACTTGAAGGGGATGAAAGCCATAGGAAGGCAGTCAGGGCCCCATTTGGAGGAAACTTTTCTGTGTTTATAATAATGGTCAGTCTCCTGGTTAGGGCTTTACCCAGTTCATTCTAGTTTTATCCCTGCCGAGACTTGACATTTTAACCAGACTCCTAAGTGATTTTCCTAGATATATACAAATATGATTAAAATGTGTAATCTGATTCAATATAGCTGGGGCAGAAACGTGAGCTCTCAGCAGAGGGTAGAACTAAGCTGAACTGATTTTAAATCCTGTGGGCTAGGAATCCAGGGTGCTTAACAAGTTTTAAAGGATCTTTAAGAAATTTTCAATGATCTCAGTATAACAGCAATGTAGCTCTATTGGAGCAGCTTTGAAACAAAGGTAAGAAGCAATCATAAAAACAATAGCATTCAGGTGTAGCCACAAGGCTCTCTAGTGGTGCTGTGAGCTAGGCTGGGCTGCCAACCATGGCCAGGGTTTCAGATTCATCGGCAGTCTTGGGAGAAAGATGGGGTGATTTGATCCTAAAAAGATGTGCAGTCTCAGAAACCCTATAGAGGTTGCCATGGGCTAGAATCAACACAGTGACAGTCAATTAGTATAACCAGGAGCATTGGTGGTGCCCTGGTTAAAGTGCTCGTCTACTAACCATAATGTTGGGTAGAAATAGGTGGCAGTTTTCTTCTGTAAAGATTATGAGAAAAACAAAACAAAAAGATTACGACCTTGAAAACCCTAAGGGGCAATTCGACTCCGTCCTTTAGGATGCTATGACTCAAAATTTTTTCAGCATAGTGGTGGTGGGTTTCTTCTGCAAGGGGCTCAGGGGTATAAGTGCAGTAGTCATTTGGGAGTTTCTCCTTTGGGGGCTTTTGTCTAATTTTAAATATTATACTAAAAAAAGAATTAAAAATTTTGTCAAATTTTAAAATATTGCCATACTCAGAATCAGAGTAATGCACAATTTTAAATATTTTCACCTAATAAATAATAAACACTTGTCATGTTGTTACATGGTCTTTATAATTTAAAAGGTTTGCAAATAGCTTGTTTTTTGGATGCATTATGTCTTTATTTTGGAACAGATTCGTTCCTTTAGAATTGTTAGCAAGTTTCTAAGTGAACTGTGATTTATAATCATGGCTGTGTATGACTGTTCACTCATTTTTATACCAGTCAGTAATTTTCAATTCTGGTTTCAAAACCACAGTTATTCCTGATGCATTTCCTACGCTGCATTTTGATTTGAGTTTGTCTTTGATGACATCATGGTGGAATGCTTTTTGTGCAAGAGGGAGGTACAGTCCTATCTGAAGTTTCTTTGACTCACCATCAAAGGTTTGCATGTGCTTCCAGTCTTTTATAATGCCGAAGTAAAAAGGATGAGTCAGCTCCATGTCTTCAGAAATAATGGCAACCCATGTCTCACAGCTACAGATCTGCAAGCTTCCTCATCGTAAGTATTTATCAGACCACCTCCATTATTTTTCCCTCAATCCTAGCATAGTTACCTTTCTTGGTGTTTCAGTTCTCACCTACATAACTGGGTAAAATATAAAAGCCGAGCAAAATAAAATGTCAGGATGGATTTTAATTACCATCTATGGAAACCCATGTTTTAAAGTGAGTGGTTTCTTTGGCAGTAAGCCAGTGTCTGCGGGGACTGGATATTCTCATAGTCAACTAAAGAACAGGGAAAGGATCAGAGGTATGAGGAAAGCTGATGAACTCTGTGCTGAATCACTGAGTCTCTGGGTAAGGTTGTCTACACTCCCCATGTTAGGGACAGAATTAGTTACGGAATCTAGGGGGGTGCTCAGTAAGTTAGGGTTAAATGAGCCCCAGTGGCTCAATGGTTAAACTTTTGGCTGCTAAGTGAAAGCCAGCAGTTAAAATCTGCCAGTGACTCCATAGGAGAAGAGACCTAGTGATCTACTCCCATAAAAAGGAAAGACAGGAAACCAAAACAAATCTATCTTGGAAGAAGTACAGCTGGAATATTCCTTAGAAATAAGGATGGAGCTATTTCATCTCAAGTACTTTGGACTTATTGTTGGGATAGGCCAGTCCCTGGAAAAGGACATCATGCTTGGCAAAATGGAGGGACAGTGAAACAGGAAGACCCTTAAGGTCTTGGATTGACACAGCGGATACAACCACAGGCTGGCGTATCTCAGCAATTGTAAGGCTGGCGGAGAACTGGGCAGTGTTTTGCTCTATGGGCCATAAGGTTGCTATAAGTTAGAACTAACTCAAAGGTACTTGATCATAGCAGGAAACCCAGTGGGGGCATTTGTACGCCATAGAAGAGGCTCACTGATGCACAGAAAGGACTTGACAGCACAGGGTAACAATAACAATAATCTGTAATGATAAGAACACTCATGTATTGGAGCTGACTGGTTCTAGCTCTTCAGAGCCAATTGCTAGATTTTAAGGAGTTTTTCACACTTGTTGTCTCACACTGGGAACTGAAATCAGTCAGAACATAGTTGATGGCAGCAAACTTGTTTTTTTGATCTCATGGAAGAGTCTGCACTATAGGAATTGGCAAGTGCTACTAATTAGGACTTTTATTTCAACCAGCTAAATATCTGGTTGTTCAGGACATACCAGTTCAACAGTGGGGATATCTGTATCCTTATCAACAGGTAATTTTGGATCATTTTGTTAAAGACAAAATCGTCCTGAATCTCAGTTTTCCAATCTACAAAACGGGAAACCCAGAAGGTAGACCTGGAAGATATTTTAATAATGGTCTCACCCATACTTTTTATTTTACTGGAGCCATTAGCTTTCACTAGAAATTAGTATACACGTTCCCTCAGAGACCCAAGGTGTTCATTGCTTGGAAGAATAATCAGTGTGTCCCACATGCTTCCAGAGCAGGTTCTGTTACAATTGAGGCAGGAAGGTTGTGCCTCCCCATAGACAAGGAGGTGGGCCAGACAGCAACAGGAAACCCAGATTAGGAGTGAACGCCTAGACAGAAAGGTACGCCAAGTGAGTCAGAGTAGGACAGCTAGTCATTCCAACGAAAAGCCAGGAGTTCTTGAGGTTGGAGAGATCAGACTGGTATGTGATGGGTTGAAAAGGAAAAGATAATGTCCAAATCTAGGCCACTATGACAGCTTTTGTCCAAATTAGTTGGGCACTATCAGATAAAGATGCAGTCAGGGAGACCATAGATATGAGTAAAAATTCATTTTTGAAATGCTGGCACTCAAGAGTAAGACGTCCAACCACAGACAGGCCTGGGGACTCCGGAGTTGATTTCTAATTGCCTCTCACAGTTTCAAGTTGCCTAGAAGGAGCCCTGGTAGTAATGCCGGGTAAGCAGTGGGCTTCTAACTGCAGGTAGGCAGTTCACAGCCCCAGTCATCTCATGGGAGAAAGACGACGAGTCTTTCTCTCGTGAAGATTTTACAGAATTGAAAACCATCGGGAATATTTCTACTTTATCCTATGTGCTCGCTAATTTCTTCACTCAGTGGCAGTGGACTTGTTTTTGTCTGCATTGGATCAGCCAGACTGCACTTTAGTGTTAATGGTTGGCATCTATCAGCAATCCTTTAGAATGGAAGGTCCACTATGCCTTTTGGCTGAATAAGATTGAACCTTTGTGAGGAGGAAAAAGAAAGGGTGAGAAGGTCACCGATGACTTCAACTGAGATATGTCTCCATGCTCCACTCCCTCTTTACTCTATTCTGACACTAATGGTCTCCTCCCACAGCATTCTATTTGTTAGGCTGGGTTCTGTGATTCCTTGCAATGATCACAGATAATCCTCATAACTTGGGGGGTTATTAAGGAAATTAGCAAGTTGCCAATGATCAGATACACTTATTCCAACAGGACAATCTTTTCTTAGCTTTGCCTCTCTCTCTGAGCATGGGCCTCTCAGGCACATGACTGACGAGCCTCTGTTCATGCAATGTTACCAAGTTCATTTAGGGCTGCTAATAAATACCTAAAGAGTGTACCACTCCTCTGTAAACTTTAATCCCAAAGCACTCAGCTGCACCCCTGTGTATCACCCAAACCTAGCTCCTCTACGGACTTGCCCAGAGGTACCCCACTCTACAGGAATATTTCTTCCCCGAAGTATTCAGTTTTTCTTTCACTGTAGACTGGAAGATCTGCTGCTCTGTCACATCCTGTGGTTTCTGGTTCTGCTGCTGCTGCTCTTCTGTTACTCCTCTGGTCCCAGAACTATCTCCTGGACAAGGAAGTTCAATGCTCTGGTATCTTAGGGTCCAAAGGGCACCCCCTTTCCTGATACATTTCTCTTGCTGGTGGCAAAATATTCTCCGATGATTCATTGTCTGTCCAGCAGGATGGCAATCACAATTGACCCAGTTAAGACTCAACCATAGTTGAATCATATAGTCCTATCAGTGTCTCCCTCCACCTTCTTACTCAGAAAATGAAAATAGAGGTAATAAAAGTTACAACTAGAAGAATCCTGTTCTACCATTAGTTGTATTGCCCTGTGTGACCACAGAAGTAAACTTGATTTCCATGTCAAAAAGATGCTTGAGAGGCACCCTGGGGGGAAATGGAGGGAGAGATGTATATTTTTCCCAGTTACTGTTAGGTGCTATTGAACTAGTTTCAACCCAGAGTGAGAGCCTGTGGACAACAGCACTAAACACCGTGTGGCCCTGTGCTATCCTCACCATCCTTCCCATATTTGAGACCGTTGCTGCAGCCACTGTGTCAGTCTGGCTCCTAGAAGACATTCTTCTTTCCTTTTGTCCCTCTCTTTTACCAAGCATGAAGTCCTTCTCCAGGAACTGGTCTTGCCTGGCAGCATGTCTAAAGTATGTAAAATGAAGTCTCACCACCCTTGCCTGTAAGGAGCGCTCTGACTGTACTTCTTCCAAGACAAATGTGTTTGTCTTTTTAGCAGGCCATTGCATTTTCAATATTCTACTCCTGCACCACAGTACAAATGCATCACTTTTTCTACTCAATGTCCACCTCCCACAAGCATATGAGGCAGTTGACAATACCATGGCTTGGGTGGGACCTTTAGCTTTTGTGTTAGTCTGGGTAGACTAGAGGAACAAATTTCAAAGACACGCATATAGATATAAAGAAAGGGTTTATATATAAAAGGAATGTGACACTAAGAAGGCATTCCAATGCAGTCCAGTACAAAGTCATATGTCCCATATTAACCCATATGCCCAAAATCAGTCTACAAAGTCTCCTTCTGACTCATGAAGTCACAGGTCAGTGGGTGCAGAATTCTGGCACTGGCATGGGTCTCTTCATGTCTCCCCACGTCCAGGGCTAAGGGTCCATCAACACCATGCCGCTCCAGCTTCAGAGGTCTGGCTTCATCAGGGCAAAGCCGTGTGGTCTCTCCGGCGGCTCCTCCAGCTTCTTGGATGCTGTCATCTTGTCTTTTCCATGACTCATTGCCTCTGAGACTAAGTCCCAACAATTGGGGAAGATAACTTCTTATCTTCATGAGGGAAATATCGCGAGATTTCCCAGAAGTCTCAGGAGAAAGCCATGCCCACATAGAGGCCTCATGGGCTACTCAATAGCTAGCTCCAGATTGACAGGCTAGACTCCACCCCTACATTTCAATCATAAAATTAACATAAGCACATGACTGCCACAGCTTTCAAAGGAACATTCATGCTTTTCCACCGTTTTCAAGAACTCATGTGTAGCATATTTACCCAATTCAAACCATCTCTTGTTCTTGACTGCTGCTTCCATTAACATTGATTGTGGATCCAAGTAAGACAAAATCCTTGACAATGAACAATCTTTATCCATTTATCATGAGGTTAACTATTCCAAACGCCAAAGATGTGAGGATTGGGGGCATGTTTACATTGGGTTGTAATCCATACTGAAGGCTGTCATCCGTCCTCTTCATCAGCAAGTGCTCCTTTCCACAGGCAAGGCTGTGCCATCTCCATATCTCAGGCTTTTAGTAAGTCTTCCTCCAATCCTGATGCCACATGCTTCTTCATATAACATAGTTCCTCTGCTGAGTTACTAAGCATATAGACTGATTAATATGGTGTGAGGATACAGACCTGACATACAAGTTTACTCGTTTTAAACTATGCATAATGCATGTGTTCTATTCACACAACTGCCTGTTGCTGGTTCCGTAGGGGCAAAATGAAGTATTCTGGAATTCCCACTCTTTTCAAGACTATCCAGAGGTTGTTATGATCCACACAATCAAATTTCTTGGTGTAATTAATAGAACATATGGTGTAATTAATAGAACACAAGTAAACATCATTCCGATGCTCTCTGTTTTGAACCAAGATCCATCTAACATCAGCAGTGATATCCTTTGTTTCATGTCCTCTTCTGAATCTGGCCTGAACCTCTAGCAGCTCCCTGTTGCTGATTTGCTGTAATCATTATTGGATGGTCTTCAACAAAATTTCACTTGCATGCAAGATCAATAGCATTGTTCTATACTTTGGACATTCTCTTTGGTCACTGCTGTTTGAAATGTATACAAATATGGATCTCTTCCAGTCAGTTTATCAGTTGGCTTTCTTCAGATTCTAGGTGTAAGTGCTTCCAGTGCTTTATCAGCTTGTTGGAATATTCCAATAGGAGCCTTGTTTGTTGGTTCATGCTTTTAGAGACCTCAAATTTCTTACTTCTGTAGCACTAGTTCTTGCTCCTAGGCTACTTCCTCAAATGGTGGAATGATAACTAATTCTTTTGGTACAGTGACTCTATGTATTCTTTCCATCTTGTTCTGATGCTTTTTGCCCTGGAGTGTTGTACCCTTTTTATGTAAGTAATTTCCACTCCCATGCTCTCTTTACCTTCCAATCAGTCTTACTATGACAGAAATCCCTCTCAGTTGTGGTTTGCTCCCTGAAGTTAAACCTATATCTAAATTCACTACTCTTTCCTTTCTCAGTAATCAGTGGAACACATAAATCATCTATATAATGAGCAACTTAAAGTAGTACATTTAATTTAAGTAAAGAAAGGAAATAGAGTGTTTTATGTTCTATGATCAGATAAGGGCTGGTCTCAAGATATAAATCCAATCTTTGAGAAACAAGTACTGATAGAGACAGAAAGTTGGTTAGGAGGGACAGTGATTTAGAGGCCAGAATCAGATCCAAATTAATGGTAACCAAAGCGTGAAATTCATAGAAATACTTTACAAGTCTCTGAAATCAGAGGCAAGAACCCAGGTGGTTTGTATTTGGGTAAATGGCAAGCAATACAGTATTACTGAGAAGCTGGCTTAAAATCATCTATTATTTTTATCCTTACAGCTAATTGATGGAAGAAAAATATGTCCATATGTATCACTGACAATAACTAATCACTATTATTCTCCCATGAAACTTGGATTATTTGCTGTCATTTCATCACTCTGAGCTCTCTAACCAAGGCCACTGTTCTCTGTCGTATAAGTCCTACACAAGAGGTTAACCTTAAGCTTCTTTGTCATATGTTCTACAGGTAACTTCTTTTTGTTTGTTTTAAATTAATATATTTGTCACCAAAGGCTCCATTTTAGTTTTCCTTTTCTTTCTTTCTTTCTTAAAAACCACTTAGACCACTATTTATGTCTGAGGAGAAACAATTAATCTGAGAGATTTTCATTTTAAAGAAGCAGGTAAACTTCAATGCTGGAATATTGCTTCTTACCACATCTGTTATTTTTCCTCATGCTTCAAGTCATGCTAATTTCTGCCAGTTTCACTTTTATTCATCCTGTAATGTGAAGTTCATAGGTCATATATTTATTTGAAATTACAGTAATTAATAGGACAGAATTAGTACCCTAGTCATGTAGTAATCAATATGTGGAGGAGCTACAGTCCACAAAGTCAGCTGTTGGAAACCACAAGGCACTTCTTGGGAGAAAGTGGGGGCTTACCCCAGGTAAGAGCTACATCCCCGGAACTTCTCTGGGGCAGTTCTGACCTGCACTGTACCATTATTCTGAGTGTCCATCAACTCAATGGCAGTGTGTTCTAAGTTTGATATTACAGGATGAAATTACCATTGTCATGTGAAATTAACCAGTATGTCTAAAATATTTTATGAAGAATTAGCTTTCTCTTGTGTTTAAACCAGATACCAACAAGTCAAAGCCATACAGATCCCTGTGCATCAGAGTAGATGTGTGCGCTATTGTGCTGTCAGTGAATGAGTTCACAGAAGCAGTGATCTTTCTAATAAAGTGCCTCTGGGTGGACTCGAATCATTCACCTTTTGGGTTAATCAACTGTGATAACTACACTTAAGTACTCCCAGGAATTGTCTTTCTACTAAGGAGAATTTGCCCTACTATAATTGAAATATTATGTGTTAAAATATTTATAAATTCTTTACTACCCAAAATATATACAGTTCAATAAAATTTTCTTATAATGTTTTATCCATATTGTGTTAGAATACTTTTATTATGGAATAAATAGACTATTTTTTTACCAGTCAACTTTCTATGCATATACATTCACAGTGGGAAATAAACCTCAGCCATGTTACCAATAGAAACAAGCATTTAGTGCGTGGGTGACAGAGAAGGGAGTGGACTTAGGCTGCCAAGCAGGCATTCTATTCTATTGTCCACTCAACAGAACTAAATCTGTATGACCAAAGTGCTAATTCTAAAATATGCCATCTGTGATGTTGGTCAGGAAAATTAGACTTGAGTGAACGAATATAGTTGAGATGAGGACAAGTGCATAGCCTGAAATTGGGGACATGGAATCATTAGTCATGGGTGTTGAAGGCAATGGGAAAATATATATAATTGAGGAAGAGGGTGCTAGAGTAAGACACAACTGGCTATACAGTTGAAATTGCTTTGTCTTAAGAACACATATCTTAGCTGGCTCTTGTAGTTGCCGAGAAATTGGGGAATTAATTGAACTAAATGAGCACTGATGTAAAACAGCTGTTTGTAATTTTCAACACCAGCATCAAGGAGGCCAAATAAAATTAAGATGCTCTGGAATGAAACAAAGACATCATTGTATTCATCAGGATGCTTTTTAACACATTGCCCTAAGAGCATTGTGTAATAGTCTGGCCATTTTGCTAAGTTCTTCTCTGCCACTGAACCAGTTCTTTTGAGAAATTAAACATGCATATTTTATTCTGAAAGAGAGCAAGATGACTTTACCAATTAATAGCCATGCGACACACTGATAGTGCGAAAAGAGGTATTTTTCCATCAGTTCTGTTTAGGACTGACTTCTTATCTCATTCTTCTTAGACTTTATGCATCACAACAAATGAGTGAGTCTCTGGAGATCGAATTCCTAAAGATAATGGATGAGTTAGTCCAGGTAGACTAGAGGAACAAATTTCAGAGACACGCATATAGGTATAAGGAAAGGGTTTATTTACAAAAGAAATGTGACCCTAAGAAGGCATCCCAATCCAGTCCGGTGCAAAGTCATAAGTCCAATATTAACCCATATGCCCGAAGTCAGTCTATAAAGTCTGCTTCCGACTTAGGAAGTCACAGGTCAGTGGGTGCAGAATTCTGGCGCTGGCAGGGGTCTCCCCATGGCTCCTCGCTTCCAGGGCTCAGGTCCATCAACAGTGTGCCGCTCCAGCTTCAGAGGTCTGTCTTCATCAGGGCAAAGCCGTGTAGTCTCTCCCCCGGCTACTCCAGCCTCCCAGCTGCTCCCATTCTGAGTTGCCTGTGGTTAATCATCTCTCAAACTAACTCCCAACAACTGGGGAAGATAGCCTCTCATCTTCACCAGGGAAATACTGCGAGCTTTCCCTAGAGTCTCAGGTGAAAACCATGCCCACACAGAGGCCTCATCAGCTACTCAATGGCTTTCTCCTGATTAACAGGTCAGACTCCACCACTATATTTCAATTATAAAATTAACATAAGCACATAACTGCCACAACGGATAAATTATGAAGTGTTGTATTGACATACTTCATGAATGTTCCTAAGATGTCCCCTACATAAACAGTAAAATTCAGTGATTATTGTTCATGACAAATTGAACATAAACACTTTTTAGGAAGAAAGATCCTGGGATAAATTAGGAATGGAATAATTGGTTTTAAAAAAAACTTTTGGTCAAGCCAGCCCACTCAACTTTGTTTCCAGAAGTTTAAATCCTTCTTTTTAAAATTATGTTTAAAATTTTAATTAGTTACAGCAAGAGCAGGTGGAAATTAAAGCTGAACCCACATGAATTTAAGTACATGCCATATTCCTTATTAGATGAAACATATTTAAACTTAATTAAGCATCTCTGGTATCATCGTAGTTATCATGCTAACCTCAAGGGCATCCTTTGAAAACACCACATGCTCCATGTGAGAGAAATGAGATTCTACTCCTATAAAGACTTGCAATTTTGATAACTCACAGGGGTAGTCTCAGCCTGTCCTATGGGATCACTATGAGTCAGAACTGATTTGACAACATTGAATCTTCATTTGTTCTGTTTGCTTGGTGACACTGTGGGTTGCTAGCTGAAGGTTGGCCATTGAAACCTATCTTCCAATCCACTGGAGAATGATGAGAATACCTGATCTCATAAGATGTAGAGTTGCTGAAACGCTACATAGGGTCTCTATGAATTAGAATTGACTATGGTAGTGGGTGGGTTTGGGTAACACAATGGTACAGCATCTGGCTACTAACTACAAGGTTATACAAGTCTACTTCTGTATTAATTCTCAAGGGCGCTCTAGTTGATTCCGGCTCATCATGGCTCTAAGGGACAGAGAAGAATAGCTCTCAGGCTGTAACCTTTAGGAGAGCAGACAGCCTCATCTTTCTCTCTAGGAGGGGCTGGTGGGTTTACGTTGAAGACTTTGTTGGTCACCCAATGCTTAATCCACTCAGGGCTCCTGAGATAAAGATTACAGCCTTGGAAACCTTATGGGGTCAGTCCTCCTTTATCTGATAGGATTGTTATAATTTTGAATTGTCTCAAAGATTTTAGCTTGGGTAGCCTCAATTATTCTATACCACGTATTTAAAAAATTCTGGTAGAACTTTGGTGGGCAGTACCTATAAAACCTCATGAAATGGGGCTGAGTCCCAGTGGCGTAGTGGTTGAGTGTGGGACTGCGACCCATTGGCTTGGCAGTTCAAATCCAGCAGCAGCTCTCTGGGAGCAAGGCTGGGTAGCTCCCCTGACCACCAGAATGCAGTGGTGCTCCCCAAAAACACACGTGAAATATGTTAGCATTAATAATATAAAGTATTACTACCCTAGATATTTATTTCTGTTCAAATGTTTTAATTAATTTAAATAGTTCTAGTGATGTATCATGCTTGATTTTAGAACATCTTATTTTCATTATATTAATTATTATTATTCCTCCCTTTCCCCCCATCTCCTGTGCCATAAACCTAAGGGAGTTATTGTCTCTATATATCACCTATCCTGGATTTCATATAGAAAAGAAACATACAAAAGTAAAATGATTTTTAAAGTAAAAAAAACCAACATGAAATATATAAAAACCTCAGTTGAAAAGATAATAGAAAATAAAACGAGAAAAATTACATATGGGTCAAAAGGGAGAACACAGAATAAAGTGTTAAATGTTAACCTAACCACATTTGCATTAGTCCATTTTTCAGTATACTCTGTCTGAGAGTAAGGCTATTCAAATGCCTGGTCAATGGACAGAGGGAATTCACTGGAGGTGAATTCTTCAAATTCACCTTCAAATGCATTTTGGGCCCTCAATGTCATCCGTAGCCTTCTGCAAACTGATTTCTCAAAATTTGAGTTTTAATACTATTCCTTCTTCCCATCTTGGATTTTATTATTTATAATCCTTGTGCTTCTTCCATGTGGACTTAGCTATCACCTCACTTAGATGACTGTTTGTTTGAAGACAAGCCTTTAAGCCTCCAGATGCTATTCTTTCTGATAGCTGGGAACCATCTGACTTAAAGTTTTTTTTAAAGGACCATTTTTATTTTATTTTTTTGGGGGGGTGGGAGGCATCACTGCCTCTGGTGGTCGTGGGTGCTACCCAGTGCTGCTCCTGAGAGCCGCCACTGGATTTGAACCACCAAGCCCTCGGGCTGCAGTCTTGCACTCGACCACTTATGCCACCAGGGTTCAGCCCTGACTTAAAGTTTTAATCAACAATTAAAATTTTTTTTTCTAATCTACAAGAGTTTGAAGTATCCAGTGGGCACTAGTCGTGGGTAACTAAGATCACACTATTGTAGTAACATTTATCTTTGTGCCTTTGCAAGTTGTCCTGAATTATCCATGCCAATTAACATGTAATAGCATGATATACCATTTGCCTGTCAGTTTTTGATACTGTGATGGCTTGCACTAGAAGCCAAGTCACCAGTATTACCAATGGGTCTACCCAAGAGAAACAAGTTTCAGCTGAGCTTCAAGAGTAGGCACAGACTACAAAGAAGGAATAAATATGCTGTCACTTTGTAGATATTAGCCACTGAAAACCTTGTTACCAGATCTAGGGTCAGAGGACGAGTCCTTCTGGTTGTAAGGCACAAAAATGCAATTAGGGAAGAGCATCCTTGTGAAAGTGAAGGCACCAGTAGTGTTGTGAATAGAGTAAGGTTTCAGGGCCCTCATTTGCTTGTGGGGGGCTTGACCCAAGATGAAGAGAGATAAGTGCAAATATGCATTATCAATTAATTGGGAACATAGTATGTAAGCAGTATGCATGTAGGAAAATGATAAATCCTCAAAAATGAAATGAGATCACAAAGATGGATATTCAAGGTATTAGTTACAGAAATGGACTGGTATTGGATATTTTGAATCAGGAAATTATATGGTCTACTCTGCCAAGATTGACAAATTCAAGTGGAATGGTGTCATACTCATTTTCAAAAAGGACACTTGAAGATCTATCTTGAAGCATAATACTATCTATCATAGGATAACACCTATGTGCCTACAAGAAAGCTTTTTAACACAACTATTATTCAAATTTGCATACCAATCACGAAAGCTAATGAAGAAATTGAAAAATTCTACCAACTTCTTCAGTCTATAAGTGCTCATCCAACCAAAATGAATGGATAATTATTGGTTACTGGCATCCGATAGTTGCAAACAAAGAGGAAGGAGCAGACTTTGGAAAATAAAAGCTTACTTATAGAAATAGAGATCCTGTGATAGAATTTTGCAAGATCAAAGGCTTGTTCATTACAAATATGTATTTTTAGTCATTTTATTGGGGACTTCTGTAGCTCTTATCACAATCCACACATCCATCCATTGTATGCAAAGCACATTTGTACATTTGTTGCTATCATCATTCGCAAAACATTTTCTTTCTACCTAAGCCCTTGGTATTAGCTTTGCAAATATATTTTTCCACAACATAAGTGGTGACTGTGTGCGTGGACCTTGCCAGAGGGAATACACCGAAATCGAATTGACTGCATCTGTGGGAAGAGATGGTATCAGCAGCCAAAACAAGGTCAGGAACTGACTGTGGAACCGTGTGTTGTGTAGTGTAGTTTGTTTTATTTTGTTGTGTTGCACAGAGAGAGGCTTTGTATGAGAACTCACTGGATGGCACTTAAAACAACACCATGGTTGACCAGTGCCTACTGCCTCGATTCCATGTGTTTCAGAGAACTGTCCTCAGTAAGGTTTCCAATAGCTGTCGTCATTTGGAAGTAGATCACCAGGACTTACTTCTTTCTCTTGAGTAAGGGTTAAGTGAATTGGAAGTACCAACTTTTGGGTTCACAGGTGAGTGCTTCCCTGAGTGCCCTATCTACAGATGTCCAATACCACAGTTATGGGCATTCTTACCAAGTATGTACCCTCACTAATCTATCAATTCAGTGACTCTAACTCACTCAAAAGCTTCCTTGACCCTTTTACAAGTGACCCTGGCCCTTGTTACCACTTTCAACCTCTTCTGTTTGAACAAGGATTTAGTTACCAACTTTACCTAAGGGTTTGTTGCCTCATTAGCCTCACACATGTTCTCCCACTGTTTGCCACTTTCTTCAAGAAACTATGACCGTATCCTGGCCTAAGTGATCCTTTCGAAAGATCACCTGTCACTTTCCACACCTCCCCAGTAAAGGCTGAACTGCCCTTTTAAGGAAAGGCCCAGATGCTTTTAATTTCTTTATTGGTGGCTGTTCCCTGTGAGTGAGGGTGGCAACTCTTACAGACCCAGACTCACAGACACGTCCTCATGATGTAATTTGCAGAGCAGCAGGTATGGTAGGGGTTGAAGACAAAGCACTACCATGTATGAAGCCTTTACCTTGTGTCAGGAATTTATTGAGATGTCTTCAAATCATCTTCACAAAACCAATATTATCCTATTTTCCTGTTTTAGAAACAAGGAATTAGAAGCCTCATCTCAGTCACCATTTCTAAGAAAGAAAACTAGGGTTTGAATCCAGATCTGCTGTCTTTTAAAACTATTGCATTTCTACTTGGTAAAAGACAAGAGTGGTGAAAGAATGTTGGGTGAGACTGGGATTACCCCATTCTGGATAGGTTGGGAAAGAGAGTGAAGCGAAG
This sequence comes from Nesogale talazaci, assembly GCA_004026705.1. NCBI lineage: Eukaryota > Metazoa > Chordata > Mammalia > Afrosoricida > Tenrecidae > Nesogale > Nesogale talazaci. The sequence goes on along the minus strand of PVJH01032518.1, from coordinate 744 downwards.
TCTACTTAGCGTTTGTCACGAAGGGAGCCTGCTCTCTTTCATCTGTGCTTGGTGCTCGCCACGCAAATGTCATTGGAAGGCGGGCTTCTACCACTAAAACAGCATTGTGAGAGAACACAGAGAACCTATCCGTTCCCAAGACTGTCCTGCAGCTCCTCAGACACAGAACAAACAATTCAAGATAGAAGTTTCAGCTTGACCACAAAGATTCCCCAGGATGATACTCTGGATTTCCTGATTTAAAGAAACTTTGATCTCTTTCCCACTTCAGAAAAGCCTTTTTAGGCCCACAAAAGACTGCTGGAAAAGAAAAAATTTGGGTAAGAGCCAATTAATTTGTCATTAATTCTGATTCTCCCCCATAAAAGCATAATTCTGCCTTGTTGCTTTTGATAATCATAAGAGATAAAAAATATTTGTAATCAAATTCTTTCAAGCTAGAGTAAGTCACTACATTGCTGTATAAACCCACAATAAGTACCTTTAATAAAGTCATGGGCTAACTGAAAAACTTGAAAAACATGTGAAGGGAAAATGATCCAGAAAACAAAGTACCCATAAAGTTCTATTTTCTTTCACAATAGCAATGATAGAAGCTACTACTAGTTGAGGTTTCCCTATATGCCAGGATATTTTCTCAGTGCTTTAAGATGTATTCATTCTTTGCATTCTCACACTAACCCAATGTGATAAAGTAAAAATTCCACAACCATCAAGCTGATTCTGACTCACGGTACCCTTTAT
>PVJH01032517.1:0-22585 GCA_004026705.1 Nesogale talazaci | reverse complement strand
TCTCCACCTCTCACCTCCCACCCCTTGTCTATTGGGCTTCTCCATCCAAAATGTCTAGACTAAGAATAGTCTGCCTTGAGCAGATAGACCCCAGGCCCTGGAGGGGTCTGTGGCACCCCTCGTCCGTCTTGTCATCTCATGGGCCAGGGAACCACGGGGAGGAAGGTTGGGCAGGCCCAGACCTCCCTCTCGGGGTGCTCTCCCTGGACCGGACTCACTCTCTGACCAAGACTGGCGTTTAATTCAAATGAAATTTCTTTGCAGGATTCGATTTCTGAGCCCGCTAAATCAATTTTAAAAGAGAAAACTCCATCAGCCTGTGCTCACTCTTGCAGTGGATTTTCTTCTCAGATCATCTGCCTCTCTGTGGTTTGTGCTTTCGGGTTTGGCAGCAGGGAAGGGGTGTGTGTGAAAGGTTTTGAGGCCCAGCCAACCGTCTGTCTAAGGGGCAAGAGGGGCATCAGACTCTCCCCTGACCTTACAAAGGGGCCAAAGGGGCTCTACTCTCTGTTGACCTAATCAGGGCCCAACTTACCGCTGGTTCAACTCTGACTCGGCGGACGGGACAGAACTGCGCTGCAGAATGGCCAGCGCTGTGTATCTCAACAGATGCCCTCTGGCTCCATCTGCCTCCCGTGGAGCGGCTGGTGGGTCCGAACCAGCAGTCTTTCCGGTTTTTCAGCCCAACACTTAGCCAGACCCAAAGTGGCCACAAAACCAGCATGCGGCTGCCGCTGATCTTTTTTAAAAACTGTTTCATCGACATATAATTCAAGCACCATGTCAGGGCAGTAGATTATTTAATGTGACTCTTCTAACCAACGTCTCTACCTCCAAACAAATGACTTTTTTCCCACCATGGGTCTGGTAAGAAGGCAGGGGAAGATACTAGTAGGATTCTCCTGTGAACACAATCCCCTGAAATGCCACATTGCTGCCTCTATACAATGAGCCCTCAGTGAAGGAGGAGGAGGGGTTTCATTACCAGCAAGGCCCGGGACAGGGGCACATCCTCTGCACCTGGGATCCCTGCACAGTGGACCTCAGGGGTGAAGAAGACTGCTGAAAAATCAGAAGAGCAGCACGGAACACAGGGGTGGACTTTGAATCCACAGCGCTGAGAGCTTTGTGTAGGAGACTAGCTTGGGGGGGAAGGGGGGCACCTCTAGGCACTTAACTGGGAAAGCAGGGCTTTCAGGCCCTCAGAAGAAAAGTTAAGTGCCTTCAGGCTGAGACTTACTGAAGTGGAGGTGCCTCTGGGCACTCATTCAGGGAGCAGAGTGGCTCACCCACAGAGCTTGAGCTGTGAATGCCTTCCAGCTGAGGCTTAGGGGAGAGACGTGTGCCCCATGGGCACTTATTACAGGCCTGAAAGAACTCTGTAAGCAGTCCTGATCCACCCCAATCCGAGCACTACTCCTGGCATTACAACCTCTTAACTTCCTAAATAAACCCTTTAATCATGATCTTTGTCCATAGGCCCTGGAGAGCCATTGCTAACGATACCAGATCTCAGAAAGGTAAATCGAGAACATAAAGGCGACCTATAACCTGGTGCAATGTTTTAGAAATATTTGAAAAGAGCTGGGCAATTGTCCCCGCATCCAATTTTGGGTCATTGTCTTCATTCTTGCAGTCATTTTTATGGGTTCCTCATTTCCCCCCCAACCTCCTGTGCCACAACCCTAAGAAGCTATTGCTCTTGTTACTGTCTCTGTTGATTTGCCAATCCTGGTTTTCTGTAAAGAAAAGCATTACCTCCCCACCTCGCCCCCAAAATAAAACACAGAAAAACCTTCATGCAAAAGAAAACAGAAAATACTAAAAAACTAGAACAAGTTATAACTGAGTAGAAACCTACTTCCCAGGACCAAACTATTCCCATCCTGGTCAACCATCTGAAGGAGGTTAGCAGAGGCTTAATCCACAGAGGGACTCTGAAAGGACTGGTGCCTTCCACTGTCATTCAGAGCCTTCAGCATACCAAAGGCTCAGAATGTAAAGCTCTAGCACATCCCCTCGTCTGGTTTTAGATTTTTATTTATAATCCTTGGATCACACAGGCTGGTGTTGCTCCATCTGTGCAGACTTAGCGGACATCACCTACAGACCTTTCCTAACACCCATGTCCTGACTGCATCTCTGACTTCCAAGTCAAAAAAAAAACGGTTGTTGAGAAGAGCTCTATTTAAGGGTTCAGTGTACAGCGGGTTCTGAACCTTGCTGATTAAAATCAAGAGTGGGATGACACAATGAGGTTCACTGCACTTGGAACATTGCCACCTCCACTTACCAAAGGGCCACTTGCAACTCTTACAAAAGGGAGGTCTTGCAATTCTACTGACTAACCCCCTGCACACAGGACTGCCTGCTCCCTACTCTGAGTCCCAAGGGCAGACATGTGTCTTGTGCATTTTGCTTGGTATGGTATCACTTTCTGGATCCTGCATGCCTGGTTCTGAGCAGAGGCCTAAAACAAACAAACAACAACAACAACCCACGATTGACCTTGAACGTGAAGGAACTTGCAGCATGCTTTCCTGGCCAAGAAGATCTGGAAATATCACACTCCTACCCCCAAATTTGAGAATGCAAAACAATAGTCCTGGGTTCAATGCTCTTGTGGTCTGGTACACTGAGATTTTTCACAGTCTCAGCTGGCTTACTCATGACACAGCTGAGGCGAGCAAGGTGTCCAAACTTCAATATGATGCTCTTTGTTGGGGGCATTAAAATTGGGGGGCGCAGGGTCAAAAGGTTTCTGCTTTCAAGAATCTCTAGTGTCATACAATCCCCATGCATTACATTCAGGTTATTTTCAGAATTATGAAGACAGTCCCTCTCATGCACCTGGCAGCTCAGTGTCGTGGCTGCTTCTGGAACTACAGGGAGGATTTCAACCTTCATGGACACACATGCAAGGAGACCTGGCTGGTAGTGAACATCCACGTCCTGCTGCTAACCACGAGGTAAGCAGCTCAAAAACCACCAGCTACTCAGCAGGAGAAAGATGAGGCTTTTCATTCCCATAAAGACTCACAGTCTCCGGGGCTGAGCCCCGGTGGCGTAGTGGTTGTGCACGGGACTGCGGCCCACTGGGACGGAGGTTGCAGTGGGGCTGGGCCTCCTACTCCCACCACCGGAGAGCAGTGATGCCCCCCCCCAAAAAAAAAAAGACTCACACTCTCAGAAAGTCACAGGGGGAGTTCGACTCTGCTGTACAGAGTCTCGATGAGTCAGAACTGAATTGATGGCAGTGAGCTCGGAAGTGCATCCACAGGGGTCATGGAGGCTCGGCGGCAGGCTTCTTGCCTTCCAGTCAAAGGTCTATTTTCAATTCCCAGGCATGGCTCCTGGGGCTCCTCACACACAATCGTCCCCTATGTGTTGGAGGAGGCGGCCATGTTGCTGGGTATCTGAACAGATCCCGGAGTTCAAGCCTAACAACTATCAGAACTGACTTCAGGGCACCTCACACCAACAGGCTGAGAAGCGCCTTGGTAGCATAGAGGTGAAGTTCAGGGCTACTAACCAAAAGGTTGATGGTTCAAACCCACCCGCTGCTCTGAAAGATGTGACACCAGGTTGCCCTAAAGATAGCAACCTTGGAAGCCTTGTGGGACAGCTCTACTCTCTGCCCTATCGGGTCACGTGTTACTGGAACCGGCTAGATGGCAACAGGTTTCTGAAGTTAAAATAGCCTAGGAAAAAAGAGCTGGTGAACTACTACCAAAACTGAGTCAACAGGAACCCTGTGGACCACAGCTGTCAGTCCAGGACAAGACGTGACCCTTCAGTTGTGCACAGGATCACGTAAGTCGGAAGCTGGATCAAGGAACGGTCCCTAACAACGATTGTTCAGAGCCCCGGTGGGCTAGTTGGTTGTGAACCACGAGGTTGGCGGGTTCCAATCCACCAGCTGTCTGCCAGAAGAAAGGTGAGGCTTCCTGCTCCCGTAAAAACGTATTGGCACAGAAGCCCATAGGGAGTGGGTCACTCTGTCCTTCTGCATCACAACGAGTCAGCGGGGATGACTGGATAGCAATGGGAATGGTTGGGTTTGGGGAGTTGTCTATGAAGGAGTCCTGGTGGTTAAAGCACTCAGCTGCTAACTGAAAGGTCAAAAGTTGAAACCCACTGGGGGGAAACTGAGAAACGGGAAGAGACTGTAGTACTTTATTCTCATATTTTAAGAAGGGCAGGATTCTGGGTAGAGAGAGGCCTTCCCACTTGTGGGATAGAGAGGAGTCCCAATCACATTCTCATAGCCAAGATCCAACACTACAATAACCTCCCATAATAGTGCTGCCTTAAATATACAACGTAGAAGCACTTGGCTGATTGCAAGCTTTATCTAGAGGGTCAGACAGGTAGCACTTGTGCCCCCTTATCTGCCCCCAGGTCCTGGAATTAGGTTACTCCTCCAATGAACTCAGGGACCTTTAGGGTTAGGGTACCGCCACTTTGTTATGTGGCTGCCTGTCCTTGGAGGGGCTTGCATCGCCCTTAAGGTGATGTGAGCCACACTCTCTCCGGCCAGGACCTGGTCCCTGACACCATGAAGGTGAGCCCCCTGAAACGTTTGACTGCCTCGAAGTTTCAATTACACAGCCCTCCCTCAGGCTCTCCAAACCTGCCAGCTGCTCTGCAGGAGAATGGTGAAGTAACAAACGTGTTAGGAACATTCCACGCATGGCAGGCGACTGATGCATAAACAGTGCCCAAGGAGCCACAGCTCGTCATTCCTGAGCAGGCCTGCAGTTTGTGTTTCAACCCTATCACTCAATCTGATCCTTTCAATTTGGAAATTTACACGGAAGTGGTGGGGGGGCGGGGGGAAGACGCGTGCAGGAGCACTGACACAATAGAGGCCAAACACAATAGAGTCCATCACAATAGACCCGTGGACAGCCCTTAGAGCAAGTGCCTCCCCAGACTTCACAGTGTAGTCTCACCTCATGAGCCATTTCCTCTGGGGCCGCCCTCTCGGTCACGGGGCACTTCCTCAAAATGCCATTTGGCTGATTTCTCTGTCTTCGGGTGGGCCTACAATTATAAGCGACGCTACCAAATAAATAAACTTCCTTCCTGTTTTTAAAAGTTTTCCAAAATTGGAGAATTCTACAGTCTTTGGGGGCGAATGAAGGCCTGTCTGGGGTTTCTGGCGGGAAGCCACTGAGTCACTGGCTCACTGTGGGCTGAGAAGTAGAAAGGACTTCCACGCGGGCCGGGGCCAAGGCTGCTAGGGCGGAGGCTTCTGGTGTTGAGGTTAGGGCAGAGGACATCCAGGCAGGTGTCAGAGACCTTGGGCAGGTCCATGCAGACTGCCAGAGGCAGAGGCCAGCGTCTGAGCCTCAGCCTGGCTGTGGCTGCCCCTGCTCTGATCTGTACTGCTCGTGGGCTGCTGAAAGTGGTGTGTGCTGGTTCTGGATTACTGCAGCAGGCTTAGGTTGAACTCAGGCATGACGTTTTGGGAACAATAGAGAGACTGTGAAGGTCCCGGGGAGCAGCAGGTGGTAAGAACTGGTTTTAATCTCTCCTCTGACGTGAGAACCGCAGAGCACCCATCAAAGGCCCTGTGTCTCAGGCTCAAACAAGACCCCGGCCAGGGAGTCAGTGCCAACTCTGAGCGACGCTGCATCACGGGGTAGAATGGCGCCCGTCTGGGTTTCCAAGGCTGGAAATCTTTGCTGGAGCAGAAAGCCTCACCTTCCCCCAAGATCTTGTGGCTGGCAGCTCAGAGGGTAGCCCGCCCTGCCACCGGGGCTCCTTGTCTTACTCTCTACAAAGGCTGTAACAAAGGTGCCCCTCACCCCCCAAACCAAACTCACTGCCAACGAGTCAAAGCGACTCGGAGAGACCCAACAGGACACAGCAGACCGCCCCTGGGGGTTTCCAAGCCTAGAACCCTTTCAGGGAGTAGAGAGCCCGTCTTTCTCCCGCAGACCAGCTGGTGGTTTTGAACTACAGACCTTGCTAACTGTATAACCACTCTGCCCTCAGGCCTCCTTACTTGTGGCCGCGTTGTCGATCCTGACTAAAGTGAACAGATTTTAAGCGGGACACCACTGGCCGGAGAGGGGGTTCTTGAGTAAAAATTTGGTCTCTATGGAGCAACAAAATTTTTCATAGAACGCAAAAATAGCATGGTAATAGATTTATTTTCATTTTAAAACGCCCCGGGATGTTGTTAAATTGTCAAAAAGCGGGACATCTTGTCACCTGAATCCTGACTTGCCACAGCCCCCAGTGGATTTCCGAGACTGTAGCTGCTCACAGGAGTGGAAGGCCCAGGCTTTCTCCCCCAGAGCTACTGGTGGTTTTGAACTGCCAACCACGGGGATTCACAGTCCAACACGTGACCACTGTACCACCAGGGCATCTATGGTGATGGTTTGGGTTTTATTTTTTTCTTCATACTTAAAATTTACTTCAAAGGCGACTTCCTCTACAAAGTCATTTATTACCATCCAAGACAAGAAAGAAAAAACAAACAACAAATCCTGTACTTTCGTTTTCCTTTCCATGGCATAATAAAAGGCCTTTTGCAGTGCAATATATCTTCTGATCTAGCTTCTGATTTAGCTTCTGATCTAGACTTTAGTCTCTTCAAAGTAAAATATTTGTCTTCTACACCTCTTTCTCTGGCTTTCTCAGCCATCTTTTTTTTAAAAAGTCATTTTATTGGGGGAATCATACAATTCTTATCACAATCCATATATCCTTCCATTGTGTCACACATTTGTACATTTGTTGCCATCATCATTTTCAAAACATTTTCTTTCTACTCAACCCCTTAGTATCAGCTTCTCATTTTCCCCCTCCTCTCATGAACCCTTGATACTTTATAAATTATTGTTATTTTTTCATTTCTTACACTGACCAATGTCTCCCTTCATCCACTTTTCTGTTATCCCTCCCCCTAGAAGGAAGTTATAGATAGATCATTGTGATCGGTTATTCCTATCTCCCCACACTTCCCCTTACCCTCCTGATATGGTTACTCTCTGGTCCTGAGGGGTTTATCTGTCCTGGATTTCCTGTGTTTCCAGCTCTTATCTGTACCCATGTACATGCTCTGGTCTAGCCAGATTTGTACGGTAGAACTGGAGTCATGATAGTGGAGAAGTGGGTACATACACAAATGTGGTGAAGTAAGCTGATGGTGCCCGGCTATCAAAAGATATATAAACAAGTGGTCATCTAGCTGAGAAGCAACAAAGCCCACATAGAAGAAGCACACTAGCCTGTGTGACTATGAGGAGTGGATAGGAACAGGTATCAGACATCAAAGACCCAGAACAAAAATTCACATCATTGTGAATGAGGGGGGGTGTGGAGTGAAGCCCCAAAGCCCATCTGTAGACAATTGGACATCCCCTTACAGAAGGGTTTCGGGGAGAAGATGAGCTAGTCAGAGTGCAATATAGCACTGATGAAACATGCAAGTTTCCCCTGTCCTATAGTGATGGTACTAATGACTAGAGACCTATTTCTAAGTTTAGGAGTCGAAGGGTCTGGATGTCAAGCACCGTATGAGGAACAACATCTCTTGATGGGCTCCAGGGGAGAATCTTTGCCCCAGCTGCCTCCACTCTCTTCCCTATGATCCCCAGAAATCCCCACTCAGCATCGCTGACCCCTAAGCAAACTGGCTTGCTTTTGTGCCCATTGTCTGATAACACACCCAAATGCTGCTCTTGAAAATCAGGTTGGACACTGAATAAAACCGAAGAAAAATTAATGCATTTGAATTATGGTGCTGATGAATAGGAATAGGGAGAGTACTTGGTTTGCCAAAAGAACCAACAGAACTGTGATGGAAGAAGTACAGTATGACCAGAATGTTTCTTAAAGACAAAGATGATGAGTATTCATCTCACTCGCTTTGGACTTGTGATTGAAAGGGAGCGAGACAGGGACAAAGGAACCTTGTCTCCCCCAGATGCCTACGCTATAAAAAAAAATGAGCTGTCCATGCTGAAGAACGGGGTTAGAAAGAAATGGGGCCCCCCCGAGGGAAAATCCCAAACTGAGCATGCTCAGACCCAAGCCACTAGGCCCAGATGGAAGCCAACCCCCAGCCCTTCCCCCCCAACACTGGAGGCCAGCAACATAACACCACACAGGTGCCAGTGCCCTCAGCCACGCCTCCCCAGCAGGAGGGGATGAAAAACTTGGGCTGAGGGCAGGGATTTCCTGCTCTCCTGCTCTGCATGCAGCTTCCACACTCCTGTTCTGGCATTCCTTCCACCTGCTCTTCCCAGGCTCCCCTGAAAAGGCCATTTTCCGTCATGAACTTTCCTGCATGCTTTCTAGAGCTAGTGTGTCCTTTTTCAGCCTACCATGCCTGAAACTTTCCTTTCTCTCCTAAAAATCACTGGATTCACACACACACACAAAAAAAAAGCTTTGTGAATTCTTTCAGTGTGGCGTAGCAAGAACACGGGTAGGCCATTCCAGAACCCTAACACGTTCGGTCTCTCTGCCCAACAACCCGACTGCTCTCGCCTCACTCTCATAATCACAGCTCCGCTCCTACAGAGGATGGCACCCGCAGGTGCAAAACCCAAGCCAAACCCACTGCCGCCCAGCCAATGCCAGCTCAACATCACCGTTTGAGCAGGGGTGTCAAACTGGCCACCCCCCGAGGTAATTTTTTTTGTGTGGCCTAATTCCCTCTTTAACCCTTTAACTACTGGGGATGAGTAAAATCACACAATCAAAGTTGCTCATTTTATTTTATTTATTTATTTATTTATTTTAGGCATCACTGCCCTCTGGTGGTCGGAGTAGGAGGTCCAGCCTTTGCTCCTGTGAGCTGGAATTGAACTTCCAACCCAGTGGGCCGCAGTCCCGTGCACAACCCACTATGCCACTGGGGCTCAGCCCAAGTTGCTCATTTTAATTGCGCTTGACAGGCCTGCCTTCGAGGACAGGGTAGAACTGCCCCCAAGTTTCCAGGTGCAGGTCACCGCACCTTTCTCCTAGAACAACCAGTGGGCTCAAACTAACCTTCCTGTTACCAGCCCATCCCTTTACCACGGCACCAGCATGACTTCTTCCCCACAGGCCCCAAACCAACACCCACTCACCGTGACCCTGTCTATCGTTTCTGAAGCTGTTGGGTCTCTCGATGAGAACAGAAAGTCTCTCATCTTCTTCCCAGGGAGCAGCTGGTAGGTTTGAACCACAGACCTTGTGGTTAGCGGTCCAACCTCTATCCCAAGGCACTATCAGGGCTCCGGGGATCAGGATTGATGCACAGTATTGGGGGGGGGGGCGGTGGGCGGACACACACACAACTGAATGTCCGACAGGCTAGATCCACTCTGTCTTTGAAGATAGCAGGGAGTCAAGTAATTACAAAGTCTGAGTTGCAGCAGCAGCAGCAACAACGGGAGGCTGGCGCAGGATATGGCCAGTTACTGCCTTGAGTGGGAACCCACTAGATAACACCTAATGACCCCCAAATCTTGACCTCTCTTCAATCTTCCTATCAACAGCTTCTCTTTTTTAATCTCTTCTTTTCTTCCCTCTCTAGCCAAGGTCATCACAAATTTCAGGGATTTTGTTTTAAGTCACTTCTTACAGGGTTTCGATTTTTACGTACTTGTACATTTGTATACCTCTGCATTTGTGGGGCGTGGGGGGGGGGGACACGTGTGTTTGGTTTCTCGGCGGTTCATCCTGAGCACAAGCTGTCATCCCCTTAGCAGAGAGCCAGCACAGATGCAAAAGACGAAGCCTGGGCGTTGACTGCGGCCAGAGGGCCCGCTCCAACTGTACCATGGCCACACCGCTTGCATTTCCGTTCTTCATCCTCTCACCCCACCTTGTGCCGCCCCCACCCACCCCAAAAATAAGTCAGAGAAAGAATAAGGTCACCGACCTCTGTGATTTCAGGAACTAAATAAATTACGAAAAGGGACTACTCCCAGAGCGAGGGCTGACTCATACATATCTTTCCTTCCATTGTCCCATTAAGTCCTTTTCCTTCCTACTCAGGCCCCTCGTGGGGCCAGGCTTTCTGAGGGAGCCTGAGCACCCCTGGGAGCAGGACATGTGCTCCACACCCCTCCTCCACCTCCCGTGGGCATCTTCCTGGAAGAGGAGCCAGGCCATCACCCTGACCTTTGGAAACTTCCACCCCCCTTCCGATCTTCTGGCCCTGGTTTACCATGCCCGTAGTCAGTCACACATCTCCTGCTAGGGGTCAGGTCCCCCAGGCTGCTGGGCTTTGACAGCCAGGAATCCCCCACCCACTCCAACCAACCACTGGTCCGTCCTCCTTTTCAGAATCGCTAGACCAGGGGTCGGCAAACTCTTGAGACCAAAGCACCAATCCTTGTCCCTCCTAACAACTTTAAAAATCATGCAAGAGCCTTAAAGATGATTTTCAAAACAAACGAAAACCACTGAGATCTGAAACAAGAACCTTCGAAGGTTTCTTTCCAGTGTGACTGCGGAGCCAGACCTTCACACTGAAAGAGCTGCGTATGGCTCGAGAGCCGCAGTTTGCCAACCCCTGAGCTAGCCTCTCCATCACTACAAAGTCATGTGAAAGCTACACCGTGCATTCACAAGTCCAGCACTTGACCCACTCTGGAAATGGTTTTGTTGGTTACATTCAAGCCACTCTGACAGGGGCTAGGCTGTGTAGTAGCTATGCATGCATTTTTGGCTGCCAGGGAAATAGTGGAGAGGCCAAATGTAAGCCAATCAGGCAGGCGGCATTAACGAGGCTGGTCGACACCGCAGTCTAAGGACTTAGACTCGACGTTAAGTCCCCTCAAAAACGACTTGTGTGAGTTGTTTCGGACCAGCTGGCTTCCATGGCCCAGCTCTCAGTTTCCTTGGTTTGGAAAAGAGCAAACGGCATCAAATCCAAGATTCTACCCCTGCACGCCACCCCTCCTCCCCTGCTAGCCATGAGGTGTGTGCCTGCCTTCTGGGGCATTCGAGAATGGAACGGACCCTCTGGAGCCTGGAAATATCCCTGAACCAGGTCCATTTTTAGGGTGATGTGCTTTACTAAAGTTTAACTGCTGGACTCAAGCTATATCTTATATGCATATGTATATAACCGAATAATCCTCTACCGGACATACTGGAACATTTATTCTTTTTCATAATCCACAATACTGTATGAACTACCCACAGGCACATCAAAGTGGCACAGTGACTAAGGAAGACCAGAGAAGCAAAGACAAATTTGAACTGCAGTGTCGGGGAGGAATACCGACCGTCCCACGGCAGAAGAGGCACATCAATCCTGGAAGCAGGAGAGCCAGAATGCTCTGTAGAAGTGAGGATGGGGAGACTTCCACTCTAGTACTTAGGGCAACTTCTCCAGAAAAGGCTGTCACACGGGTAAAGGGGAAAAGCCGTGGACATAAAGACAACCCCGAGAGGCTGGACTCACATGGGGGACAGACTCCGTCCAACATGCCAATGACTAACTATGACATTTGGCCTAATGCGCTCTCCATGCCCCCAGTGGCGTATCATCACCTATCATCACCTGACAGAGAAAGTCCCTTCACTGGTGGCCCTTTCTTCACTAGACCTCCGGGAAGGGGTGGGGGGGCTTGCCTCCAACTGTTGGTCTAAACTGTGAGTTCAGCCCTGCCTTCAATGAGTTTACTTCTGCAGGGGTCCGCTGCAATTCCTGAGGCAGGTTTTGACACTATTCGAGGCTTATATTAAGGGTCTTTTAAAAAGGAAAAAAAAAAACTATCAATATATAACAAATGACGTTATGCTGCTTTTGTAGAGCAGAAAATGAATTCTGCAAAGTTAACTCAGCCATGTACAGCTGAAATGAACAGAACTGAGTCTGCTCCATAAGCAGGACAAACAGTTTGTTTAAAAAGGAAAAGGGTGTAAAACCAGGAAAGGAACTCCTTGTTCTGCCACCCCTTTCTTACCCACACAATGAAGCGACATAAAGGCTGGCCAGTCCCTCCACCACTGGCAAAACCAAAAGTAAAACTGTAGAGCCATCAGAGCAGACTCAAATGTCAGGAAAACACGGCTGTGCTATTTCTTCGGGATCCTTGTAAGCACTGCACTGCTTACTACAAGGTTGGTGGTTCAAGCCCATTTGAAAAAGGCTATCAATAATGGTTGTATTAAAATATGCCTGGAATAGATGATGGGAGGGGGTGAGTTAGAGCTGAACTCTAATTCAACTAGCAGGTGACTAGTGAGGGAGTCTTAAAAAGCAGGAGAGTCACTATGAAAAATGCAGTTATTAGTCTCTCCCCATCTGGAACTAAGAGAAATGCAGAAAGTCGAAGACTCAAGAAAGTACTTAGTCCAGAGGACTAATAAACTAAAGCATACCTTAACCTTCTCTACCCTGAGACCAGAAGAACTAGATGGTGCCCAGTTACCGGTGCCAACGGGCACTGGTCAGGAACACAACACAAGGTTCTGGGCAAAGCGGGAGAAAAGTGTCAGACAAAATTCGGACTCATACAAAAAAATCAGACGTACTGGCCAGACAGAAACACCTGGGATTGTGGCCTATACAGACCCTTCACACCTAGAATGGAAACCACTGCTGGGATCACCTTTCAGCCAAACAACAGACCCACCTAGAAAATGAACCACACGCTCTGTAGGGAATCTGTCCCTCAAACAATCCACCAGAAATGACAAAAGGGGCAGCATTTGCCCAGAGACAAAGCCCAGGAGTGGGAAGTGGCAGCAAAGAGACCCCCAAGGAGGGAACTAGAGGTTAAGTCACCAAGCAAAATGGGTATATATCATTGAACGGAAAACCAATTTGCTCTGTAAACTTTTCCCCAAGCTTTGATCTTTTTTCTTCTTTATGTCCAAACAGAATTACTTCTACGTGAGATGATGGTATTGTGCAAATGAGATAACCTTGTAGTGAGAGAAAAGCAATGATAAAGCAAAGCAAACAAAAAAACTGCCACTGAGAAAATGGGGGGTGGAGGGGGCACCCAACAGCACAGGCTCCTCAGTGCCCTGGCAGACTCTAGCCCACAGCCGTCAGTCGATTCCAACTCAGACAAACCCTACAGGGCAGAGGAGAATTGTTCCATGGGGTTTCCCAGAGTTTAACTGAAGGAGCCTCAGCTTCCTCCCTCAGTATGGCTGGTAGGTTCAAACTACTGACCTGATTGGCTAGCAGCCCAATGAACCACCCACTACACCACCCTTGGGCTTCTTCCTAAATGCTAATGAATAAGATATAACTGGGGTCACTACAACTAACTGGTTATTTCTACTCCTTATGAGCTATCAATCAAAAGAGAGAGACAAACTGAGTCTATTCTTTGATCAATAAGCAAACAGGCATCTGACTCCAATCCTGTCATCACAGTCTAATGGTATCTGGAACAAAGTTGAATGCACTAAAACAAAAAGCCAAAAAAAAAATAATAAAACCCAGCCAACATTTGTTGTTTTATTACAGAGATCATTTGAGATACTAGACAAGTGACACGTGAGGAGTTCAAGTGTTTAAACAGGTGCTAGAGGGCGCTGCCCAAACAGTCCCTTCCACTCTTGCTCCCAGTCACTGGCGATTTTTTAAAATAAGTTGCATTTCATGAGACACCAGTTCCACAGTTATCCTCCTAAAAGATACAAGTGAATAATCAGAATCCATGACATTTATTCCAAAACTTCGGAGCGACCCTCGCAACGGTCATTGGAATGGGCTACCACACCAAGAACCAGCTACTCTCAGTGTGGTCCCTGGGCCAGCGGCATCTCAGCTGGTCTAAGAACTGCACAACCCAGAGTCCCACCCCAAGACTCCCAAACCAGGTTACCTTGTAACAAGTCACTCAGAATGATTTGTATGTGCTGAGAGGGAGGACCCCCTCCCGCCCTAGTTTTATGGTTTACAAGTTGGGAGAGGAAATAAAATAGGCAGATAACTGCCACCCACCCAAGGCACCGCACAGATTGGACTACACACGGTGGCAGGTGTTTGGAGAAAGACCAGCTGGGGGTCTCTCATGGATGCCACTGCCCTGCTTGGGAGTAAAATATCAAATCCTCTAACAGAAGAGCATGCCCTGCACAGCTTGGCCCCCGTGCACCTGTCCTGACTCACCCTCGGGCACACCCTACAGCTGACTCTCCCTGCCCCCAGCGCCATCAAACTCCACCACTCAGCTTTACAGAATACTGGCTTCTCAAGTCAGGGTCAATCACGGGGTCGGGGGTTAGATGGGTAAGTTCTCAGAGGAGCAGTCGGTGGCGTGGTGCATTCATTACACGTTGGGTTGTCAAGCACAAGGTTGATAGTTCAAACCCACCAGCTACTCTGAAGGAAAAAAGATCAGGCTCCGGGCTTAACTGTACAGATTTGCAGCCTGGGAAACCCAAAGGGACGGTTCTACTCCCCCCTCTCGGGTCAAGCTGGGTTTAGTTTGGGTTTGCTTTGGGCAGTGAGTTTGGTTTTGGTTTGCTTCAGCATAGGATGAAGGCTAAGAAGGATTTTGATCTTTGGGAAGGAAAGACCAGGGCATCTAAGGCACCTAGAAGCTAAATTTGGGAATTTGTCTAAAGGTACAAATTCTAATTAGCCGCTTCCTCACATTAAGAGCTGCTCTGGCCTGTGTCCCCTTGTCCCTTGCGCTATGTAGCTTCTACCCCTACTTTGCTCTGTCTTCTCTTAGTCAAACCCAACTGGTGCACCCAAGTTCCCGTCACACTAAGACTGCCCACACCAACCCCGGGGGACTGGCTGTGTCTCTGTCTCTGGGACTCCCTGTGCTCCCTGCGGTTTCCAAGGGCTGGTTGTTCCATGTAGATAACTCGACCTTTCTGAGTTCCCCCCCCCCAAGGGAGAACTCGACCCTCCAATCTTTGGGGGAGTGGTCTAGTGTACTATCTATGTGCACCAGGGACCCCACTGTCACCCTAAGCCATGAACAGGGCCACAAGAGGCAGCACAGCCTGAGAACCACAAACCGACAGGCGAACGGCCAATCCCCAGCGAGAAGGACCAACAATGTGACAGGAGCAATGGGCTGCAGCCTGTTGCCGGCCGCGAGGCTGGCGGAGGACCAGGCAGTGTCTCCCTATGAGTGGGAACCGACTTGATGGCACCAACCACCAACACGGAGACCCAGCCTCCTCTGACCAGACAGACAGCCACATACAAACAAAGCAGGAAGGAGTCTCAGCGGGAGTCACGCTAGCAGACGCAGCACATTTTTGACATTCACGGAATACCATAGTCTGCCTATGATGAGTTCTCCCTTCCTTATTAGCTTGTGACTCAAAGATGCACTATGTGGTTACCTGAAGGGAGCCCTTGAAGGGGCAGTGGGTCATTCGTGGGGCTGCTAACTGCAAGGTCAACAGTTCGAAACCACCAGGCCTTTGATGGGCAAAAGAGAAGACTTCTACTCCTGTACGAGGTGAAAATTCTGAAGCCCTAGCAGGGGCAGATCTATTCTTTCCTCACGGGTTGGTACGAGTCAGAATTGGCTCAGCGGCAGGTGGTTTGGTTTGGTTTTCGTTTTGACTGTAAGTCTCTGAAGGAGTAATTTTAAAATAATTTTCCGAAAAGAATCAGTCATCTTAACCCAAGGGCCACCTCAAAGACGATCATCGTTGCATTGTCGCTAAACAAAGGCAACGGCGAAAAGAAATCCTTGCCAGGTACAGATCCGAGCCTCACAGGAAAGCCAGGTACTGGGAACCAGAGGGCAGAGCCAGCTGGTTAGAGGCACCCAGGTTGCAACCGTAAATAAATAAGCTTTGACACGTGATTGCAGCAGAAATGATGCTCACAGGCAGCTGGCCAAAGGTCAAGTTTCAGGCAAAGGTAATTCTTCAGTCATTTGCACCCAGCTCAGAGCCGCAGGTGAAGTAAGGCACTGGGTCACATCATGCCAGATGAGAGAGGGTCAGGTGTTCCTGCCCCTGGCAAAGTCCAAGAGGCATCCTTTCCTCAGGCCCCATCACAGCAGCACCACCGGCTCACCGCTTAGCAATGCGGGCTTCCTGGACCAACGGCTGCCAGACTTTTTCAGGGCTCCTGCCCCCTTTTCAGATAAAAAAGAACAACAAAAAGAATCAAAAACGTTTGCAGGATAAAGTATTGTCAGTCCTGACTCACAACAAGCCCTTGTACAACAGAGGGAAACCCCGCCCCGTCTTGGGCCAACCTCACAACAAGTCTCATGTCTGAGCGCAGGAGGCAGTCACTGCATCCACCTAACGGCTTGTGCAGCCCTCTGGATCACCATGGCACCGTCACCCACTTTGGGGAGCACTACACTTCTAGGAGCTGCCCACCACACTGCCAAGGCCAAACTGAAACCAAACCAGCTGCCATCCTACTGACCCCATGGTACGGACATTTCACCTGTGTTGGGCACCCCCAGGCCCGCTACCAAACCACAGCTGGTTTCAGGGAAGTCATCTGACAAGCTTTTTTTCTAAGATGTCTCTAGGGCAGGGGTCCTCAAACTAGACCCATGGGCCACATTCGGCCCGCCAAGGACATTTATCCGGACGTGCTGGTGTTTTTGTCGCCACTGCCTGTCCTGCTTAGCAGTCAACTCATCCTGGGCCCGCAGTGAATTTGTTCACCGTTTTTTGTTTTGTTTTTGTTTTTAACTACAGTCCAGTCCTCCAACAGTCTGAGGGACTGTGAACTGGCCCCGTTTAAAAAGTTTGAGGATCCTTGTTCTAGAGTCTCAAACCTCCAATCCATCAGTTATAGGAGAGTATCAACCATTTCCCCCGCCCAGAACTCCTGTACCTTGCTTTCAAAACAACATTGCCAAGTATCCGATTCCAGCTCCAGTGGTCCCTCAATTTGCAGAGTTTCCTCCCGAGACCCCACTGGGTAAGTTGGGGCCTCTCAGCTACATGCCACCAAGGACTCTTAAGTCTGCAGGGGTCAAAATGGCCTATGTGGCCCATCCCAAATTAACTGTCCCAGACCTCACTGCTCACCTTCCTAGGCCCCATTCACTTTACTCCAACCAGAACTGCCTCCTCTCTGATGATGGACCATGCCCACGTCATTTCTGCCTAGAAAGCCTTGAAGCCCTGGGCCTGGTATACTTCACAGGGTCCCCTCAGCACTCAGGTGACATCTCTGGTCACGTCAATTTCATGTCAACTTGATAAGTATAGGGGTCTAGACTGTCAATCGGGTTGCTCAGAACCTGATGACTCCGCCTTATGGGCGTTGCCTTCTCATGAGGATTCTGGGAACTTCCTCTTTCTCCCTGAGGGCGATGACAGACACACACACACACACACACACACTCTCTCTCTCTCTTTCTCTCTCTGCTTCACCTTTCTGCCAAGGAGTCACCTGGACAGAAGCTTGAGATGCTTCCACTGCGATTGGCTCCTCTAGACGCATCCACCAGCCTGTGATCTTTCTGTATTTTGCATCATTGCATGTGACTGAGTGAGTCTGAAGGATTTTTGGACTAGTATTAGACTTATGGACTAATATCGGACTGGAATGGGATGTTTCCTTAATAGACAACTGTTTTTTCTTATACACCTAGACGTGTCACTGGATTTGTTTCTGTGGTCAACCTGGACTAAGACAACATCTTACTACCTTACCTTCTCATCTGAAGCTCCAGGGCCCCAGTAGTGAATCTCTCAGCCAACCAAAAGGTGGACTATTGGAACCCACCAGCAGCTCTGCAGAAGGACAACGCAGCATTCCGCTCCTGTACACATTGTTGCCGTTAGAGGCCAGTGTGTCTATTTGATGAAACGCTTTCTCCACCTCACAATCATTGTTACTTGAGCCCAGTGATCTCCCCAGAGGGCCAACCATGTTACTGAGGATCATCTTCTTTTTCTCTGATCCGTCACTTTATCAAATGGGATGTCCTGCTCCAGGAACTGGTTCTTCCTGATCACATTACCAGTCTTAGCAATCCACTACTTATAAAAAAGGATTCTTCCTCAACAGTTTGTGTGTGTGTGTGTGTGTTTAAGTACAGTATACACTTGCGTATAAGCCAATCTGAATATCAGTCAAGGCACCTAATTTCACCACAAAAACTGTGTTAAAAAATGTGCTGAAAAGCTTAGCTTATACTTGAGTATATACGGTATTTGACTGACCACACTTCCATGTTCAGATTTTTTTTTTTAAAGAAAGATAGCCTATTGTACAAAATGACTCCTTCAAGACATGGCCTGACTCCAGCACACAGAAGAGTAAAACCAACCAATCCACGGTCACGCAGTGGAAGGCCACTTGGAGAGTCCCCATAGGACAGAACAGAACTGCTCCACCGAGTGCCCCAGACTGCAAATCTTCCTGAGAGCAGCCAGCCTCAGCTTTCTTATGAGGCGCTCCAGGTGGGTTTGAACCACTGAAACATGCTGTGTTAAGTCTAGGTGCATTAGAGAAACAAATCCACAGAAACTTATTTTATATAAAGGGTATCTGCACTTCAAGAAAACATCCCAACCTGGTGCTGCCCAATCCCATAAGTCCAACATTAGCTCATATGTCCCATATGTCCGACACCAATCCACCAAGTCCTCCTCCACCTCACAAAACACATACAATGACGCCGACTGCAGGAGGAAAGCCGAATCAGGGAATGTGTAAGCATCTCGATGTGGCAGGGGGCTCTGCCCAGCTGCTCCAGCACTGATGCGTGGGGATAGGTCCATGTGGATGTCTTGCAGGAAGTGAGCCTTGCCAGCTGAAGCAGGGAACTGGCTAAGATAGCCTCTCTCTGGTCCGACCATCACAAAGCAAGAGAACCAAGAACTAGAAAGACGAGTCTCACTTAGCCATTTATCTCTCTGCCCTTCAATCCCACAGTTTGACACAATAAACTTTAACTATCTCACATGCTGAACCCATTGCAGCCCACTATGCCACCAGAACCCCAATAAATGTTTGCTGATTAAATATAAGGACATGACAGAGTAACTTACTACACAGCATAAGCTACATGAAACCAAACTTGGATTTGAGAGTACAGCAAATATGGTGACACTGAATGCTTAGTTTTCGTTCCTTTTAGTTGATAAAATCACATTCATAATTAATAGGTATGTTTAACTAGCAAGATTCTTAATCATAATATTTACAAAAAAACCCACAAAAACCAACACATTGCCATCAATTCAATGCTGACTCATTGAGACCCTATAGAAGATGGTAGAACTCTCCCTGTGAGTTTCTGAGACTGTTTCTCTTTATCCCAGAAGAAACTCCTTCTTTCTCCAGAGGAGCAGCTAGTGGCTTCGAACCACGGCCCTTGGATCTCAGGTGTAAATCCCTAGAAATTCAGAGAGTGGTCTGCCGGTCCTGTGATTTCTCCCCATTGTCTAACAGCAGACAGAAGGAAGCTCGGAAACAATGAGAACCAAGATTTCACAAGGGCCAGCTTGCTGTAAATGTTAGTGGAAAGACTATAAAGCTCTATTATCTGTGTGAAAAAACAATGTCCCTTAAAACCAAAACCAAAGCTATTGACATAAAGTCGATCCTCAGCCATAGTGACACCCTGTCTTGTTTCCAAGATAGATCTTAGTAGAAGTTTAGGGAATAGACAACCTCTTAGTGACTGTTGGGTTTGAATCACCAATCTTGACATGAACACCCCAAAGGTCCCCTGCAGCCAGCCAAGATGTCTTCCCGCCCAACCATCGAAAGGCTGCAGCAGGCCCCACTGAGATGCCCTGCACACAAATTCTACATCATGTGATGGAAAAAATAAAATTGTTCAACAAAAGACAATGACATCTTTTTTTTAACAATTTTGAAACAAAACCCTCCTCCTTTATTTCGCATCGATTCCTCACCCTGAAGCTGCACCCTCTGCACATTCAACAATTCAGATACGATGAATAAGCCAGCCAGGAGAAACGACTTCACCTCCTGCCAGTCCCATCAGGTGAGGAGCTGCAGCTTGAAAAGGTCACCATGGGCGAAGGTTGTCCGCTAAGTCTGTGGATGTTCGCGCACGTGTGTGTGTGTGTGTGTGCGTGTGTGCATGTGTGTGCGTGCGTGTGTGTGTGAGTGCGTGTGAGCACTCTCTCTCAAGCATGCTTCTGTGTATCCTTGGAAAGACAACTACAACTACTAACCCCACCACACGATGACCCCCCCACCCCTGCAATGACCTACTTCATGTGTATTATCTGTGCCTCTTCAACTTCCAAACACTCAAAGGGTGGTAATGATGGCTTGTCTCTTAACTGTTATTTGGTTTTACGAACTTTTGAAGAAAAATCTCACATTCTCAGCTCTTTTGAGGAGTAGCCTATTGTCTAGATATGTCATACCATTCCCTGATACAGTCTATAAGAGCAATACCACCTACATGAAAATAGAAAAGTAATGAACTACATTTTTTAAACTATGGTAACAGCTATAAATCTTCTCAAAACACATTTCATATAAGGAGGGGTCTTTGTTTTATTTGGGTTCTATAGTTTAAATAAAAGCTTTGGAAATACCATGACTCAGAATCTAAATCAGCTTATCAGTCTATAGAGTTCATTTATATGAATATTTCCCAAGTTTGGCTACTTGGGGAGGGCTGGTATATCTTGGTAACCCCAAATCCTATTGTCACCAAACCAGTTCCAACACATAACAGCCCCATCGGACAGGACCCAACAGAACCACCTCACGGGACTTCCTAGGCAATGAAGCTGGTCCTGTGGGTTAGGCAGCAAGCTATAATCAAACCACAAGGTCTGAGGTTCAAATCCACCAGCCTCTCCTTCAGTAAAAGATGACGTGGTCTGGTCTCATAAAGATTAAGTTGCAAAACCATGTACAGGGTCTCTATAAGTTTGAATTGATTAGATGGCCGTGTGTGAGTTCATCGTTACTAAAACACAATGCCAGGTCTTTTACTTTCAGAGCAGCTGGTAAGTTCGAATTGCCAACCTTATGATGAGAGCTTAAGAACTGTGTAACCAGGGCTCCCGAAAATTGTCGAGAATCCATAAACCAAATCCACCGCCATCACATAGATTGCAACTCGTTATCAACCCAATCAGGCAGAGTCAGCATATGTTAAATGGGAGCGGACAACTGTATCTGTCTCCTTCGGGGTGGCTGACGAGTTTGAACTGCCAACCTTGAAGTTAGCAGCCTAATGCCTAAGCCATACAGCTCCATCTGGGTTTCTTAATCTTCTTAATCTTGGCAAAAGGTCCTTGGTCTTTTGTTTTTTTCTTTAAGTAAAGCGATTGCCTGTTTTCATTTCTGTAGACCAAACGTAAGTGTACCTCATGCCAGTAGTGAATTGCATTCAATTAAGATAGGTTTGGGAAAAGTAAATTAGGCTATAAAATAGTACATATCATAATGTATAGTATCTGGTTCTTGTTTTTTTGAGGGGGTTGCTTTTTCGGTACTTTTTAACATTTGCTTTTTGTTGTTTTTGAGATAAAACATATGGCGTGTCGATTTGTTTTGTCCCTTTAACAACTTTCAGTCTAAACGGAGATTCAAAATCCTCAAGAATGAGTAAGTCACATATAATTAAACCACACCCCCTGGATTGCTTTATAACCACATACCATCATTTTCACAATGTCACCTCATTTCTTAAAATCAACAAACAGCGCTTCAAACCACAACAATGTGAGAATCAACTACTTTTCTTCAATACAAAACTGCTTTCCAAAAGCCATCACCAGGGGTGTTTATTGAAAAGGCATCTCACTGCATTCCCAAGCTGCGTGTATGAGGGTGGCAAGATCCTCGTGAGGGAATATTATCAGTTAGTGTGGTTATCTAGTAGCTGCTGTTATCTGGTTTGTCTTCTTTTAATCATTTAAATTATAGACGCAGTCATTTCTGTCGCATGAAAAAAAATGTGCTTAGAAAATAGGACTCCAAAAGCGTTGCATCATAGCTAGACATACATCGACCACGTAATTATTATTCATAAAGGGTCAGAGAGCGGCTAACGGGTTGTTTCAAGAAGAGTTTCTTACTCAATCAGCCACAGCCAGGAAACGGCCAGTGCAGGGCCTGGCATGGCTGAGGCTGCGGGGTGGGGCGGGGTGGAGCCGGGAGAAGAGGCCCTCCAGGCAGGTGAAGTAAAGTGGGGGCGCCAGTGAATCTGGCACCTCTACCAGCTGCTTTGGGTGTAGTATTCAAAACAGATCCCGGGCATGACCGTGACGGGAGACTGTGAGAAAGATTCCACTGCTGTGGCAACTTGACAATGACCAGCCCCGGCGCCTGCATGCCGCGGATGCGAACCAAGGGTCGGCCTTGGAGGTGTTACCACCGGCTCCGTCGTCCGGAAAGCGCCGATGCGCTGAAGCGACAACTTCGTGTTGTTGAAAGTGACAAATTTACCCCCCACCCCAGAACCTGCCCTCGGAAAGCAGAGTTCAAAGCAAAAGGCACCTTCTCTGTGCACCCAATTCAGGCTTTGGGGAACTGGCTCAGACCGCCTAGCCCCGCATATTTGAATCCACGATGACTTCGGAGACCGGGGCTGGGACGCCGCGGACACGGGTGGGGGGGGGGTAGGGGTGGGGGGTGCTGGCGGGGGCGGGGTTCAGAGGAGCAACAGCAAAGCGGAGTCCGGAAGGCGGGCCACGACCT
>PVJH01032516.1:0-22576 GCA_004026705.1 Nesogale talazaci | reverse complement strand
GGGCCCCCCGGGCTCTGGGCGGCGCCGGGAGCGCTGGTGTGTTGCTCCCTCATTGGCCGCGCGGGGGCGGGGGAAGTGAGGCACAGGAAGCGGGCGCGGGCGCCGGCCGGAGAAACACGGCAAATTGCGATTTGAGAGCAAGCCCGGGAATCGACGGCGGGCGAGGGAGCCCGGAGAGTTCCGAAGGCAGCCGGGCGAGTCCGCCAGGGCCCCCTCGGGACGCCTCCCCGAGGGGGGGGGGCATGGCCGCTGCGGGTGGGGGTCGCGGGGCGCCACCGACCCCTCCCCGCGGCCCGCCGCCGCAGTTCGGCCTCCGCCGCCGCCACCCCGGCGCGGTCTAAGCGCCCCCCCCCCCACGCACCCCCTGCCCCCCGGCCGGGCCTCGGCAGCACTCACAACATGATCCGCGAGACGTGCAGCCGCACCGGGACGCTCCGGTCTTTGAAGGCGGTGGTGATGAAGCAGCCGAAGGTGAGCGCCGCCATCACGCTCAGCGAGAAGGCGAACAGCGAGTTCGCCCGCGAAAGCACCGTGTTCATCGCGACGGTCCCCCACGAGCCCTGTCCTCGCTCGCACACCCGCCTCCCGAACCCGGCCCCCGACCGGCTCCTGGAGATCCGCGCCGCTGACGGTGCGCGGGTTCCGAGAGCGCGCGCCGCCGCGGCCCCGCCTCCTCGTCGTTCTTCCGACGCGAGCGCTCCCGCGCCCGCCCCCACGCCCAGCTTGCTAGGACACACCCACCGGGAGGGAGGGACCGCGCGGAACGCTGGAGGATAGGCTGAGGGCCCGCCCTTCCTTTCCCATCCTATTGTTATCGCCAATCAGCGACGAGCAGAGGGGGCGGGGCCTCGTTACGGAAAACCCGCCCCCTCCGGTCTCCGCTTCCCTCCCACCCCCTTTTGGGCTCCGTCAGGAGTGCTGGCTACTTTTCATTCTTTAACTCTGGGCATCTAAGACTGGCTTCTTGATTGTTCATTTTAAGTCAGGTAACTTGGAATACGTCCAGACACATCCTGTTTGGAAGGGCTCTTTAAAATGCTTGGTCTTCTTTGTCAAACCTGGTCAAACTTAACCCAACACCCAACTCGTTGCCATTGAGTCAATGCTGACTCATCGAATGCCCCACTGGGTTTCCGGGAGACTAACTGTTGTTGGGAGTAAAAAGCCCAGTCTTTTCTCCCCCGGAGCTGCTGGTGGTTTCAAACCACTGACCTTACCGGTTGCAGCCCAGCACTCCACGACTAGATCACCAGGGCGCCCTTGATCAAAGTTAAGATAGGCATTTTGGAGGGTGAGGAAAGAGGGAGAAATCAAGTTCCTAAAAGCAGCCACAGGCATTCACTATCCTTCACCCTTTATCTTACTTTACATCGACCTTGGTCATATTCCTATTAATGCTCTGCCTCTTACAGATGGCCAAAACGATGGTACCAATTCTGAATATTTGCCTTTTGTACAGGAGATACTGGATAACGCAAAAGGATGCTCAACTTGAGTTTTTAGACTCAGAGAAGCTAAAGGGTATAAAATTGCTATACAGCAACCAAAGAATTTAACATTGACAAACCTTCAGAGAAGAATAGAATTAATTCAGCAAATTTACAAAACCTTGAGGACCTTTGAGAGTTCAGACCAAAGCAATTCACCATGAATATAGTCTGCCAACATCGTTTCACCCTTGGGATTTAAAAAATTTTGAGTTTATAGATTTAAAGAGGTCCTTCAAAAGACACCTAGACTATGACAGAAGCAAAGCAAAAAATGATGAGGATCTGACCCTGATGCTGGTCTTTATTATGCTGAGTTCTGCTTTACATTTTTGATTCAATCAGTTTTCAGACAAATAGTTAAGATTATTTACTAAGTGCCAACCATGGGCTAGGACCTGTGAGTGCAACATATTAGGCAAAATCCTGCTCAAATGGACTCCCTTAATAAAAATTAATAAATTATGAAGCAAGGGGAAATCCTTAGTTGAGTTTAACACCTTAGCTTTATCTTCTAACAGTCATAGTTTATTCAATAAAATAAATATTTATTAAAACCCTACTGTGCTATAAACATGGAGATGGACATTAATTCTCAGCCTATGAAAATTACAATCTTAGAGATTTTGTAAGATAAAAACAAAAAACTATGAACTATGAAACGTAAAGACCAAGAAAGGGGGCTAAACCCCGGTGGCGTAGTGGTTGTGTACGGGACTGCGACCCAATGGGTTGGAGGTTCAAATCCAGCAGCAAGGCTGGGCCTCCTACTCCCACCACCAGAGGGCAATGATGCAAAAAAAAAAAAAAAAGACCAAGAAAAGGTACAGAGGGCTATGTATTTCAAAGGATGAAAGGAACAGAGGGCTATGGACTTCAAAGGTGATATAGGACAGAATAAAATAAGTAACAGTACCTGTATAGTTTATAGTGGCTGGTATTCTATTACAGCAGAGGTTTTCCACCTTCCCTTAGGACAGGTCCCTTTAATACAGTTTCTCATAGTATGGTGAACTACCCCCCAACCATGTAATTATTTGTGTTGCTACTTCATAACTGTGATTTTGCTACTGTTATGAATCAGACAACCTCTGTGAAAGGGTCATTCGACCCCCAAAAAAGTCATGTCCCACAGGTTGAGATCCACTGCTTTATAGGATGACAGTGTAAAGATGCTCAGAAGAATATGCTAAGTGATAGCTAAGTACAAGTATGTTTAGCAGTTACTTTTGCTAAAAGAGTAGTGCATACACATAAAAAAACATTAGCAGAACTAAGACTGTACCAACAAGTATATGAAGAAAGGCCATATGAGAAATGACATTTCCAGTAATGGGCCACCTCACTCCAGCATTGGTAGCAAAGTTCAAAAAAAAGCAAACAAATACTGGAAATGAGTGCAGATCTTTCTAGAGTACGGACTCCAAACCTTATACTGGTGACTGGTGGGATTCAAGTGAAACAGCCACTGTTACATGATGTATGGTAGTTCTCAAAAACGGGGAGTAGGAATACCATATGACCTAGCAACATAACTACTTGTCCTATATCTTACAGAAGTAAGAGCTATGACACAAGAGATTTGCCCATATTCATCATAGCATTATTCCCTAAAACAGAAAGCAAAAAGATGGAAATAAACTAAATGATCATAGAGAAATGGACAAACTTTACTATATATACTCAATGGAATATTATACAAAGTTAAAAATTATGATGAATCTCTGAAACACCTCATAACATGAATAAATCTGGTGTGATAGTTATATAATCACTTGTCATTTTGAAAGGATTAAGAGGGAAGGGGTAGCATCTAGCCTGCCAATCATGTCACAGCCAATGAGGCCTCTGTTCATGTGTATGGACATAGTCTCCTGAGGACTCTGGAAATGCCTGTTTTCGTTCTTAGAGGAGGAAATCTCAATCAATGTCTTTGTCTCTGTTTGTCTCTGTCTCTCATGCCCTGGGAGACATTGCAGCTGAGGAGCCACATGGAGACCCCTGCCAGCACTGAGATGCTGACAACGCCACTGGATCCATACTTCCCACCCACTGGCCTGTGATTTTCCTGCATTTGGCGTCACTGCATGTGTTTCATGAGTCTGAAGAGGATTTTATAGATTGGTATCAGACATATGAGCTAATATTGGACTTAGGGATTTGATCTGGGCTGGGTTGTTTTCTTAATGTACAATACTCTATATAAAGTGCTTTCCTATACACACATGATTGTCTCTCTGAATTTGTTTCTCTAGTCTACCCAGACTAATAACACCTGGAGAGCATTAGTCAAACATCAAAGGACAAGTCATGTTATTAAAAAAATAAAACCAAAGTTTCACATTGAAACGGAGTAAAACCCGCCACTCTCACACTCCTTTCCATGTTTGAGCTCATTGTACCTTGTGTTGATCTGTCTCCTTGAGGAGCTTACTCTTTTTCACTGGCCTCATGCATGCTGCCTTGCTTCAGAGACTGGTCTCTCCTGATGACATGATAAAGTATGTGAAATACAGTGTCACCACCCTTGCTTCCAAAGTTCTTTATTTCCTTTTACTTTCCTCTTGACCCACTATCAGATTCAGCCTTCGTTTGACTTTCGGGTTATACTTCATCCAAGAAGGACTTGTTTCTTCTCCAATCATTATCCAACTTTGACATGCAGATGAGTCGATTGAAACTGCTATGGCTTACATCTGGCACCTCGGTTATCAGAGAGAGATCCTTGCTTTTCACTACTTCAAAGACATTTTGTGCAGCACACTTGCCCAATGCTATGTCGTTTAACTTCTTGATTGTTGCTTCAATAAACATTGATTACTGATCCAAACAAAATGAAATCCTCAACAACTTCAATATTTTCTCCATTTATCATGATGTGTTGTCTACTGGTCCAATAGTGAGGATTTCAGTTGTCTTTAAATGAAGTTACAATCCATACCTGAGGCTGCCGTCTTTGATTTTCAGCTGTCGGTGTCTCATGTTCACTGCTAGTAAGCAAGGTTGTGCCATCTGCATTTTGAAAGTTGTTAAGAAATCTTCCTATAACCCTTGTTCTTCTTTATAAAGTCTAGCTTCTCAAATTATTTGCTCACTGTACATATTTAATACTGAAAAAATTCAACCTTAATGCAAACCTCTAATTTTAAATCATAGTATCCCTTTCTGCACCAAGAACTGCCCCTTACTGTATATATAGGTTCTGCATGAGTACAATGAAGGGTGCTGGAATTCTCATTCTTACCCATGTTATCTGTAGTTTATTATGATCCATGTAGTTGAATATCTTTGCACAGTCAAGACATAAACATATTTCTGGTATTCTCTGTTTCTGCCAAGATTCACTTGGTTTCAGCAATGTTATCCCCCTTCCAAGTCCTCTATAGAAATTGGCCTGAATTTCTGGCAGCTTCCTATCAATACATGTATGTGTGTATATACCTCGTTATGCCACTGCATCATTTTAAATCATCCCCAGGAAAGGTTTGCTTGCATTTGATTTTATGTTTGATCATTTCCTTGTTCTGTTTGGGCCACTTTTCTTTGGAACATGAACAAATATGTATCAATTCCAATCAGTTGGCCAAGGCCCTTTCTCCAATAACTCTGCATGGACAAATGAAGTCCTTGCAGTGCTTCATCAACTCACTGAAACATTTCAGTTGGTATTCTATCCTGAATTCCTGAAGCCTTGTTTTTTCAAAATAACTTCATTGCAGCCTGGACTTCTTTCAATGCCGTTGGATGTGCTTAAAGTACATATATATTTTCCAGTCCCTACAAAAGACTATCATATTTGGCAGATAAGGAAAAAGAAGAAGACCATCAACAAGATGAACTGACACAGCACCTGCAACAATGGACTCAAACAATAAAAATTTGAGGATGGATGCTGTACGACTAGGCAGTGTTTCTGTTGTTGCCAATTGTTATAACAGAAATGACATTACCTAGCAACAGGAGGTCTAAAAAAGATATAGGATTGGGTGAGAGATAGAATTTTCTTCTGTTGTATTCTTTAGATTTACCATCCATGGTATTATCTACTCTAGAGATGACTTTACCTTTTCAATTCTTGGATGTCTTATCTTGTGGGTTATGCTGGGTTGAAGAGAGAAACAAATCCAGTGACATTCATACATATATGTAAGAAAGCTTTATATCAAGAAATAATTGCTGATTAGGAAAACATCCCAGCCGAATCTAATTAAAGTCCATAAATCTGACACAGGATCACACTGTCCGCCATACTTCTTCCTATGAACTTTTCTGCTTCTCAGTTAGATGACTGCTTGTTTACCTTCAAGCCTTTAAGATCCCAGATGCTGTATCTTTTGATAGCAGCATATCATCAGCTTTCTTCACCACATTTGATCATATCGGGAAGGTGAGCATCATGGAATGCCAATTTAATAGGACAAAGTGTTCTTGCATTGAGGGAGTGCTTAAGTGGAGGTCCAATGTCCATCTGCTACTTTAATACTAAACCGATAAATATTGTACATAGGTCTATTTCCCTATCATTACATATAAATATACTTACATATGAAAATCATGCCTGTATTTAGACCTCTATAAATGCCCTTTGCTTCCTAGTTCTTTTTCTTATTTCCTTTAACTTTCCTCTTGTGACACTATCCGGTTCAGCCTTCATTTGAGTTTCAGTAATTTATCACAGTTACATTGTCCTTAGGAAGCCTGGTAGATCTATCTTTTTTTATAATTCTGCTTGTCTTTTATAATCTCACCAATTTTTGTTTTCTTGAGTTTTTGTTAGTTTATAAAAATCTCCAAGATTGCAGTGCTTTTTTGGTTTGTGCTTGTTTCTTGTCAGATCTCCTCTGTAAAAGTTGTATTACTGAGCACATAGGTATTAAAGTTTACTGTATCTTCATTAAGAATATTAGTATTATTTAGCATAATAATGCTAAAAATTAGCATAATAATTTCAGCATTATAATATGTACTTGGACTCTATGTTCACTTTTAGCTCAAGGCCACCCTTTCAAACATCAAGATTGCAGAAAGGGAAATTGAATTTATTTAAAATCATACTGTGGCTGTTGCTTTCAGGTACTGCCGTGTTGGTTTCAGCTTACAGTATACATAACAAGATGTTGTCTAATACCAGGACATCCTCACAACAGTAGACATCTCTGAACCTGTTTTTGAAGCCATGTGTCAATCGGTTTTGTTAAGGATCTTTCTGTATCCATTGACACTCAACTTTAACAAGCATGATGTCCTTCTCCAGGACTGTTTGTTCTTAATAACATTTCCAAAGTAAATTTCTAAGGCGCAGTCAAGCTGTGTTCTTCTATGACATATATGCTTATTTGGGGGCAGTCTATGATATATATTGCCAGCATATGTCAAGTCTCCTCCAGGCTTCCTTTTTCATTGTCCAGCTTTCACATGCATAGGGATCTGTTGGTTCAGGTGCACCTTAGTCATCAAAATAACATCTCTGAAAAAAAAATAACCTCTGCTTTTTAAGTTTTATAGTAGATTTGCACAATATATTATGTTGTTTGTTTTCATTTCTGTTATTGTTCTATGGTGTTATTGTTTTAAATTCTTTAAAACTTCATTATTTTTCCCAGGCATCATCATGTGTATCATAATTGGTCCAGTTATGCAGCTTTTTTAATCATCGTATTTTTAATGTTGAAGTCTAATCCATACTTTAGACCTAAAATTATATTTTTGACTCATTAACTTATTACTGACTCCTGCTAAGTTGATTCATGCTCAGTGACCTGGGAGGTCAGAGTAGACTTGCTTTCTTTGGACTTGGAGACTTTAAATTGTGACAGCAGAAAAGCCTACTTTCTCATCTATGGAGTGGCTAGTGGTTTTGAACTGCAGGCAGCAACCCAACTTGTAGTGTAGCGTACTTTGGCAGTTTACATTAATAATTACTACTCAAAAACTATTTACAGGATTACAGAGAGCTAATACTTGACAAAATAAGGAGTGGCAGTATGGGAAGACATGTATAAATATTTTTTCCTGAAAGGTATGATGGACAGGGTAAAATTTTGATCTTCTCTGCAAATGACATGCTTCTATAATACTCAACGAGGTAGTGGGAAAAGGAATAAATCACGTTGTAAGGAAATACTTCAAATAAAGCTGTGTGCATATAGGCAGCTGAGCTTTTATTTTATATATTTATATATTTGTATGTATAAATACATTTGTACTGTGAAAAGGAATACATTAGCAACCTATTCACTCAGGAGTACAGAGAGCTCAGTACAACTCACTCACTGACGCTCCTTCCCACTCCTGCTGGCTGCTGGTCCAAGGCTGAAGAAGGAAGAGTGGGAAGATGAGATGGAGAAGTAGCAGAGGCCAGTAGCTCAGCTTAGTGAAGCCAGTTGCCATGGAGGGATGTAGCCATCAGAAATGAGAAGTAACAGGAAGTGTGCCTTCTGGAGCAGTGGCCAGATGAGCAAAGTCAGCCCAGGCAGCAGGCATGGCAATTTGGGGCAGCAGCGTGATGTGGAACATCAGGACACAGTCCATGGGTTGGCTCAACCCATAGGTAGTGCAGTACATATGTAGAGGCAAAGCAGCCAACTCAGGCAGCGCTCTGGTTGGACCACTGGGGAGAGAGGGGAAGGTGCTGTCCTCTAAAAGCCATTTATCTCAATCGTGCCTCCCAAAGAGGTCATCAAGCTGCGACCTGATTGACAGGTTAAATTCCACCCATGTGTTCCTACGGGTGTCATGTTGGCACAAAACAACCTAACACTGTAAGGAAGGTGGGCTTTTGGTTTTGCTGTTTTTGTTGTTCTTATTGTTTTGTTTTACATATTGTTACTACATCCCAAGAATAAGCTCAGTTATTGGTTCAGGATGTTTCTGCCTATTTTACTTTGTTTAACTATCATTCTTTCGTTAGTTCTACATACTGCAGTAACTTGCATTTTGCCATGATGCTGGAAGACATGCCACTGATATTTCAAATACCAGCAAAATTACCCTATGTGGGAAAATTTTAGCAGCACTTCTAGATTAAACTAGAGTAGTAAGAAAGACCTCGTGATCTAGTTTTAAGAATTCAAACAATGAAAATGCTACTGATCACATAGAATATTGGCTTACATACTACTGAACATTGAACCCTTTAGATAATTAAAAGGCCCTAACGATAAACAACGGCTGCAACAAAAGAATCACCTGTTGGGATGACTGTGAAGAAAGTGCAGGAATTGCCTCAAAAACAGGAAACTTTTTATTTATGTTGCATGTGGGGTTTCAATGGCTGGAAGGGCAGTAAATAACAGTATCATGCTTTTATCTGTCTGACCCTTCAATTCTTTGCTTTTCCTCTCTGGTTCCCTGCATCAATGATAACTTGCCTCAGCCCTAACTTGTCAGAGTAGCCCATTCTGACATAATTCTCTAGATTCCTGATTTAGGATTACCTGTTCAATCTTGATTTGGACAATTTCTTGCTTGCTTCAGTGGTTTAATAGTATATTGTGGGAATCAGTCACAAGACACATGGTATTTTAGGGACAGAGGGGGAAGAAAAGGAACCTAACCCAAACCTATGGTAGAGACAATTTCAAATAAATTTTATTAGGATGCTAAAAGCACCAGAAGATCTGAAATTCTGAACAAAAGCGATCAAAACGATAAGGAAACATTTTCCTTCATACCTGGTGGTCTAGAGGGAGGGCGGGATTCACAACCCATGGATTTGAAAGCATAAGGGTTTTATGAGGGCCTTGGACACCCCTACTCTGATGTCCACAGAGTCGATTTCCTTTTGAGACTACGTTGTTTTGTGCTTTTAAGATACCTGAAGCAAAATACAAGCTTATTTCCCTTTCACTGAACAAAAGATGAGTCTAACTAGGATTACTTGCATTCTTGCTCACATACAACGAAAAGAATAGAAATAAACTTAAGCATAAGCTTTTCCTTTCAGTTGCTTCAGGCCACTGTGAAAGAAAGCTGGGTACGTACCCACCAGGCTCTATTTCTCAGCATTCTTTGTAGTTAGGGGTGGCTTTGTGACTAAATTGTTAGCAATGGGGTATAGGTAGAAGTTATTTGTATCTTTGCTAGGAGATAGCCTTGTAGGGAATGGGTGCTTCTTTCTTTTTCGCTTCTCGTTTCCCCTCCTGGAATCTAAACCTGATGACTGAAGCTCTGCAGCCACCTATGAGTGGCAGATGGACCACATGAATCCCGAGTGCCCGACACCTTAGCACTGTACCAACACTTGGCCATCTCCTTCCTACTTCTTTAAATAATAGAAACCTAAATTTCAATTTTGTTCCACCCTACAACCTGGGTGTGGTTTCTCTTACAGCAGTTTCTACCTTAAATATTCTCTGAAGCCATTGTCTATACAGAGGTTTACCATTCGATTATATTCTTGTCAGTATTCATTCCTAGGCTGGAGGACAGATGCCTCAAGTTTCATAGGTTTTGTGATGCAGAACTGGACCAAATGAAGGTGCTTTTAGGAAGGACAAAGGGACTATGCTGAGCACCTGCTCAACAGTGACCTCCACAGAAGATTATTAAGTGTCCAGAGAAAAAGAAGAGGGTGCAGTAAAACAGAAGAAGTCACTGACTAATAGTGAGCTTGAAGGTGGTATGTTCAAAGAATGTGAAGAAGAGAAGTTTTGAGAGGCAAAATTATAGACGACAAGGCCAGAGCATGTCAAGAGAACTAACTGTACATTCCCAGTTACCCAGAACTACCCTAATCTCACCAGTCTATCCTGAAAATTTGCAATGTACTTTCCTGGTTTGAATGACAAAATCTATAGTTTTCCTATGAATGAATACAGGCACTTTTGAGGAATTTGAATTTTATTCTAAGATGTGAAGAAAGGCCTTCCTTCCTCCCTTTCTTTTTTTCTTTCTTACTAGTTTAGTCTTGGTATACACATCAGGCATTTCTGCAATCTCAAATTTTATCTTCTAGCTACTCTTTCATTACTCTTGTGAGGTCAAGTTGGAAAATTATTTCTGAATTGGTTCCCAACGTTATCTAGCATCAGACATACAGATAAATGCCAATTTCTGCCTCTTCTGAGACACCAACAATATTGCATCTGACATTTCTACAAGATTACTTCTGTCAGCCTGGATTTCTCTAACCCCAGTCTGTTCACTATCTCTAACCACATTTTATACGCATTTAATTACCTTGCTTATAGTACCTTCATATCTATTCTAACAGTCATTTTGATAGATCATGTAGCTAATTGGTCTATTTAGAATCTGCCCCCTAATTTGTAACTTTGGGCAAGTTATTGAACCTTAGATCTGTTTTCTTATTCGGAAAATATAGTTATTTTATATATAAAATATAGAGTTATAGTATAACCTCACAGTTATTGTAATTAATTCAACCCTTTAAGTAAACCACTTAGAATAGGGCTTTATGTTATCATTTGCATAAATCCTTGAGTGTACCAAGAAATATACACTGTTGATGGTTACCAATGATATGGTTTTGACTCATGACAGTCTTATTTGCAATAGAAGAATTGTTGCCCGATTTTATAACATCTTCATAAGCAATGATATCCTTGAGCCTATTTTGAAAATGTTTCCAAATGAGGGAGCCCATCTTCCAGCCGTGTATCAGGTAATAGGATTTCATTGATTGTTTTCTAAAGTAACCATGGGGCCTTTCTTTCTTGTCTTAGTCTTGAAGCTCTGCTGAAACCTGCCACCATGAGTGATATTGATGGCATTTGAAATACTGGTGACATTATTCCCAACATCACAGCAACATGCAAGGCACCACAGTATAACAAGTTGTAGAAAAAAATATTTCTATATAGTCTATCAGGGTTGGAAAATTCTTGAGACAGAAGATTCAATCCCATCCTTCACAATAACTCAGAAATTATGTGATAGATAAATATTTTTTTACAAACAAATGAAGTCACCATTACCTGAATAATATCCTTTAAAACTTTTCAATTTTACTTCAGAGTCACATGTACATAGCAAAAGAGCCCCATATGGCTTGTGAGCCACATTTTGATGACCCCTGGTTAGAGGTATATGATGATTAGTTGAAAAGCAAGTTTTAATATGACTTAAAACCATTGTGACTCATGTTTGTCACAGTAGAACTGTGCTCCATAAAGTTTTCAATTACTGATTTTTTTGGAAATAGAGCTGCAATCTTTTTTTCAAAAGTGGATTACCTGAAACTGACAGCCTTTTTGATAACAGCCAATAGGTTAGCCACTTCACAACATAGGGACTCTGTATAATATATTTATAAAATTTGTTTCTGTTTTATGGATACTTTTAATGTTTTCCCCCTGACTTATGTGTTAGAGGGGATTGAGTAGCGAAACAAACACAAGAACATTAATGTAGTATAAGAAAGAGCTTTTTATCAAAGAGTCATTATACACTAAGAATACTTCCCAGCCCAGTCCACATCAAGTCCTTCAGTCTGATGGTAGCCCCTAAGTCCAATACTTGTCCATAAATCTCTCTTCAGACTCACACAGCACATGTAATGATATAAAATTCAGGACGATCACAGGGCAATGGATGAGAAGTCTCGTGGATGCAGTGGTGGTAAAAGCATCTCAGCCCTGGCCCTGGTCTCCTTGAGCAGTCTGTGTGTGGCTCTCAACAGGAAGAGGAAGCAGAGAGAGGGGCTCCTCACAGGTCTCAGCTTGTCACCGGCTGGTTTGTCAACAGGACAACCAAGTCAGAGAGAGAGAGAGAGAGAGAGAGAGAGAGGAAGTTCCCAGAATCCTCATGAGCAGGCTACACTCACAGGGAGGCATCATCAAGTTGTGATCTGATTGACAGACTAGACTCCACCCCCATCCTTATTTATCAAGTTGACAAGAAATTATCTAACCAGCAGAGTTTAATATGATCTTTCCATTCCTCCCCTCCTCTAATTCAGGCTGTATGTCCAGATTCTCATCTCATGGGACCCCCATGTACCAAGCAGCCTATAGTCAGTCAGTCTTTATCCAAATCAATATTTATCATTTGTAAAATTGAAGTCACTGCCTTGCTCTATCTTCAAAAATACCAAAAAAAAAAAAAAAAAAAAAAAGGAAAGGAAAATTCTTACCTTAGCAAGACTAGAGTAGAGAGAGAGATTAATATATACAAAATGAATTGGGAAGTATTTAAGAAGATAAACTAAACACAGGTTAAAGGAGGAATCCAGTGAAGTCGGGGGTCTATGGCACCCAATTAAGAAGCACAGGAAGTTATCCTCAACAACAGCAAGAGGGAAGTCCTATGCTCTTTGGAAGCCAGTA
Source organism: Nesogale talazaci (assembly GCA_004026705.1). Lineage (NCBI taxonomy): Eukaryota > Metazoa > Chordata > Mammalia > Afrosoricida > Tenrecidae > Nesogale > Nesogale talazaci. Next base: position 9,801 of record PVJH01032516.1, on the reverse strand, counting down.
AAGCAAAAGCAAATTGTCACTTAAAAGCTTAAATTGAGAGATCCGCAGTACCTGGTGACTTATCGGCTGCCCTTTAACATCAGCCAGTGGACGCAGGCATGCCCACCAAGCCAGTACAGATTCTGACCCACACTCTTGTTCTTTACTCTGAGAACACAGACCCCTGCTGCTCACACCGTGATAGCAACAGAGCTTTGCATCTCTAGCGAAGCCATGCCTGTCTTTTTTTTGTGTGTGCTCTTGCCCAGCTGTGATGGTTACAAAATCTGGTGTGAACTTTAGACTATTAAAAGGAAGGGGTGGAGTTTAATCTGTCGATCACATTGCAGCTTGATGACCTCATTTGGAGGTATGAGGGAATAAATAGCTCAGAGGAAGCCACATACACTCTCTGCTTCATCTCCCTGGGAAATATCCCTGTGGGCAAGACTCCTGGAGTTACACTGATGGAGCCAGAGCCTGAGCAGAAGGAGCCGTGTAGAGACCCACGCCAGAGCTGAGATGCTTCCACTGAATCCACCGCTGAATCCACAAGGCTTTCCATGAACTGTCTCTACAGTCAAGGAATGGCTCCAGACAAGTTCACTGACACAAACACCCATGTCTTCGTTTAATCAGGGTCCCCCCCCCCCCCAAAAAAAAATCCCATCAAAGTAGTGGTTTTCCAGGCAGTCTGCTGAGGAAGTTAAACTCAAGGTTGAGCTGTTAGCTCTGAAAGTGATGAGTTCTTGGAATTTCAAAGGGGTGAACACGATAGATTTTCTTGAAGAAAATCTCGAAGGAACAGGCATAATCATGGGCCTTGCTATGTTTTAAGAAAACGCACAGCTGGGTTGATAAGAAGAACCTCAGGAAAATGGCACGGAGGAATTATGTCCCATTACAGCAATGCACCTGCTCATCCTTCAAAGGTAGCAAAGGCAACCTTTGAACAAATGAGTCTTGCGGGGCAAACTCCACCTTCTCCACCCTACAGCCTTGATCTTGCCACTTCAGACTTATTTTTATCCCCCAAACTCAAAGAACCTTTAAAACGAGCACAATTTAAGTATCTCAAGGATGCATTTTGATATGGTACAGATAGAAAAGTGCAGAATTATTTGGCGAATAGTTGAAAAATAAAATGTGGAGCAGGTGGGAGATGTATCAAGTAACAATAGATTCCCATTTTGATATTTTTGATAGATGCAGGCTTCTATGATTTGGAAGCAATAACTGGCAGTTAAATAATCTGTCAACTTGAGAAAGGGATGGAGTCTAGCCTGTCAATCAGGTTGCAGCTTGATGACCTCACTTGGAGGCCTGACACACTCACTCTCTGCTTAGTATTCCTGACAACAAGACACACGGAGCTATACTAGAGCCCTGGAACTGGAGAGAGATGCTTATACTGCCACTGGACCCACAAGGCTTTCCACCCACTGGTCTGTGATCTCCCTGCTTTTGTTGTCATTGCATATTTTGTGTGAGTCTGAAGAGGAATTTATAGACTGGGCTGATACCATTTGCCAATAAGAATATATATATATTCTTATTATTATATATATTCTTATTCTTATATATATCCTGGACTGACACAAGTATGTATCTTCTTGAAACAGGTAAAGGAATACAGCTGGGGGAGGTCCCAAATTAAGTTCCTAACCTGGAAAGAAGACACATCTCACTCCATGTTTTCATTTTAACAGCACTGAAGTCAAACCTCAGGAATATCTCTAGGTTAACATGGGAGTTAGCTGGCCCTTGGTAAATATACATTTTCAATGTAAAAGGTTTGGGTAAGAACCCAAGAAACTAGCCATCCTGTCTCAAATGCTCAATGGGTTGTTCCTACTATTGTTTTCTTCCCTTCCATAAAGGATAGGCCAGCAGTCTCTCTTATGCATATACCAAAAAATCTGATTACCATTAAGTGGATCCCAATTCATAGGCACACTATACAGCCTGTTGGTGTACATAGGACAGACATGGGAGCAGACAGGCAGCCTCGTCTTTCTCCCAGAGAATGGCTGCTGGGCTTGACATGGCGACCTTGTGGTTGGCAGCCTAGCTTACAGAATGAAAATCCATGATCTCCATTCCTCATTTATGGAGTACAGGTCACTCATATTGGCTATGTGTCCATATGGCTTTCATCTCTTTGTCCAGGAGGGAAACCAGAGGAAATAAATCTCATGATCTTTTTATCGACAATAAATTAAATCATTTTTTAAAGAGTCTGTAACCCCAAACACTTGATAATGTGCATTCAGAATATATTAATACAGAGGAATGGTAAAAGCTCAATATCTTTCACCTCCAATAATAGTGCACAAGAAAAAAAATCTGCCTTCCTCTTGGATGATGACACCAGTGACTAGAGATGCCTCAGACCTAGGGAGAGCAGTTGTCAGGGACTCAGGGAACAGGTGCAGGCAGAGAAAGAGGAAATGCCAGAAATGACACCGGAGTCAGAAGGCATCAGCCCCACTTTAGGAGTGGTCTGTGCACCAGAGAGAGGGCAATTAAGTCATTCTTTGAATTGCAATTTCTCAGAAATGAAGAGGATGTATATTTACATAAGAGACATTTCAAATCCTAATGTTACTGGGATTTCTTACAATAAGCTACAGCCTCCAACTTATTCTTTCTTAATTGGTTCTAATTGCCATAATTTCATTATGCTTTTAATCTTTTCAACAAATTCTTATAAAACACCAAATCTGTGCTAGCCACTAGCCACTTAACTTATCAATTTATTTAATAGCCATAGTTTCCAATTGACGTAATATTTCATTCACAAGAGACTAAGAGACGGGTTTATTAATTTGCACTAAAGTCAACAATAGTCCCAGCAATACTCTACTGCCAGAGATTAAAAGTTTCGTCCAGTATCCACTCTATTCTTGTGAAGGTAGCTTGTCTTTGTCATTGATTTTTTTAAACATCTGATCTTGATTTCATTAACCACAAAAAATTGTACCAGTTTCATTGGATGATTGTAATAAAACATCACCATCTGGGTGGCTTAGAGGAGAGAAGTTAGTTTCCCACAGCTGTGAGGGCTAGTAGCTGAAGATCAAGGTGTGAGTCATCCTGATTCCTCTGTGAGAGAAACATGAGCACCTCACTCTTAGCTGCCAGTGGCTTCTGGTGATCCTTGGCAGTATGGCCATCTTATTTATTGTTTGATTTAGTGTCCCCGTCTTTTTAGCTTCTCCTTTTATATTAGTCATATAGTATAAATTGTGTGTTTCGAGTGACCTCATGTTAACCAGACTAACAGCGTCTTCTTAGACCCTACATGAAGGTTTGAACTGTGTTCCCCTAACATGTATGTTGTAATTCCTAACTCTTAGAACCGTGGTTGTAATATCATTCTTTGTCGTGTGAAAAGGCAACATCAGTGTAGTATGTGATTTAAGCTAATCACCTTTGAGATATACAAAGAGCAGATTACATATCCAGAGGATGGGAAATCCATGTAAAGATTGTTCAGAAGCAGAAGCCCCAAAAGAACAAGAACCTTGATCTCTGACAGAGAGAACCCCACAATGTTGTATTTAGACTGGGTGATAGTACTTAAGGTACATAGTTGCTAATAGGCTCAATGGTTCAAACCTTCAAGCCCACCTACCAATGTAGCAGTCTGTTTCCTTAAAATGTATAGTCTTGGAAGCCTAATGGGGACAAATATATTCTGTCCTACAGAGTCACTAGGTGTCTCTGTGTCACTCACTGTAGAGGGTTTAAAAGACCCTTTCTAATTTCAGTGTCATGGATTAACCTCTTAACTGTTAGGAAATGAAATTGTATTTGTTAAGATAGTTGAAGGATTTCTCTTTTTTGGGGGGGCACCACTGCCCTCTGATGGTCATGGGAGCTACCCAGCGCTGCTCCTGAGAACAGCCGCTGGATTTGAACCGCCAAGCCCGCAGGCCACAGTCCTGCACTCAATCACTTAAGCCACTGGGGCTCAGCCCCTGAAGTATTTCTCTTATAGCAATGTTAAATAATAAAATAACTGTACTTCTCAATGAGGTTATATGAGTATTTTTGAGGAATATAATTCAACCAAAACCTTCATTGCTTTATTTTTCCTGCCTGCCTACCTACCTAGTTGCCCACCTACCTACCTACCACCTGCTTAACTTTCCACTTCCTAGGCTATTGCCTATAGTGGTCTTACCAGCAATGACCAGCTGGGGGAGCTCCCTGAAGGATTCTACATGGAAAGACTGACTTGATCAAACTATTCATAGATAGCAGTTACCATGGAAAAAAAAGAAGCCCAAATTTAATGGAAAGGAAATGGGAAGCTTGAAGAACAGCTTATTCACTGAGTGGGAAAAACAGAGTATTCAAAGTAAAATAATGCTAAAGTAGGTAATCACCTGAAGACTCATCTTGAATTTTACTTACTTTTATATTCTGGGCACGCGATAAGGAAATGAGATAAATAAAAGAACATCTGGGGGAGAGCTATTGTTTAAAAATGGTCTTCTGCTTGTTTAAAGGCCAGACAGAGTGAACAGATCTTGCGCTCAACACCAAGAGAGTGGGGACCTAGTGTGCCTTGTTCATTTCACATTTGTGGCCCAGTGACCACAAGCACTTGGTGGACAGTAAATGTTCAAGTCAAACATCTAAGTAAAGGAGCAATACCCCGATTTGGTAAAGCAGTGGGAGAGGTTGAAGGTATTTGGCAGTCACAAGTTGGAAATGGAGTTTGCATTTCTACACAGGGTGGGAGAGGTAGGGAGTTCACTCTTCTAGAACAGGTCTTTACAGTTCAAGGGTCTTGACTTTAAAGAGAAGCAAAACTAAATTCAGGTCAAGTTATTAGAAGCCTTTATGATAAACCTGTGAAACAACTTTTATCCTGTTTTCCAAGGGAGAAACCAAGTGTAGAGGGTTTAAAGACCTTTTCTGAGTTCACACTGCTCATTGTCAGAGGACCTGGAACTCAGACGTGATACTTTAACATCTTCCTGCGATGTACATCTGAAAATCTGCCTGGCAGACGCTCCCCAGGGCAAATGGCAGCCTTTACATGTAGATTCCATTGTCTTTTTTCAGCTTCAGAACCTTAGTTTCCTAGACTAGAGCTAGGCATTCCAGGATAAAATTAGCTTTATTCATAAGATGTAAATTTTCTGCTATATTCTCAGTGTATCTATAACTATTGAAGGCCGTTATCACAGGGTCTAGCACAATGAAAAAAAAACATTTTAAAGGGCTTGTAATGAAGAAACGTTTCAGGACGTTATAGCCATCCTTCATATCATGATGCAAATACATAAGTGCTGCTGTTAGATGCTGTCCAGTTGGTTCTGAGCTCAGTGGGACAGAGGCTGGTCCTGCGCCAGCCTCCCCGAGGTTCCTCTGCCTGAGCCCATTGTTGCGGCCACTGGGTCGGTCCCTCTCCTTGAGGACCTCCCTCTCCTTCACTGCCCTTCTACATTACCTAACACAATGTCTTTCTCCAGGGACATGTCACTCCTGACAACATGCCCCAAGTATGTGCCACAAAGTCCCGCCATCCTTGCCTTGAAGGAGCCCTCTGACTCTACTTCTTCCAAGACAGCTCGATTTCTCCTGTTAGTAGTTTGGGTATTCTTCACTAGCACGTTCATACGAATGAATCCACTCTGATTTTGTCTTCCTTATTCTAGGTCTAACTTTCACACACACATGAGGTGATTGAGAAGACCGTGGCTGGGATCAGGTGCACTGTAGTCCTCAACGTAACATCCTTGCTTTTCAATATTTGAAAGAGGTCTTGTGCGGCAAATTTCCCTAATGCTCCTTGGCTGTGCATCTCTTGGCTGTTGCTTCATGAACTTTATTTGGGGGTACAAATAAGACAAAATCCTTGACAGCTTCAATCCTTTCTTCATTTGTCGTGCTGTTGCCGATTAACTCAGTCATGAGGATTTTGGTCTTCTGGATATCAAGTCGCATCCATATTGAAAGCTGTCATCTTTGCTCTTCGTCAGCAACTGCAAGATTGTGTCACCCACTTATGTCAGGGTGTTAATAAGTTTTTCTCCAGGTCCGATGCCATATTCTTCTCCATAGAAGATGATCTGCCCCAGAAACAGGTTGAATAAGTGTGGTGGGAGAATGCCACCTTGCTGTATACTTTCCCCAAGGTTACCTCCTGCAGCATCCTCTTGTTCCATTTGCATAACCGCCCTTGATCCATGTGCAAATTCTGCAGAAGCACAATAAAGTGTTCTGGAGTTCCCATTTTTCATAAAGTTATCCACACTTTGTTACAATTCTCACAGACAAATGCTTTGGCATATTCGATAAACCACAAGTAAACATCTTTATGCTATTCTCTGCTTTCAACCAAGCTTCATCTCACTTATTCCATGTTTTCTCTGAATCCAGCCTGGATGTCTGTCAAATCCCTGTCAATGTACTGCTGCAGCAATTGTAGGATGATCCTCGGCAATATTTTACTGGCACGTGATATCAGTGATATTGCTTGAGATCTCTGTTATGTCACTTTTCTTTGGAATAGATATAAATATGGTTCTCTTCCAGTCAGTCAGTTGGCTAAGTAACTGTCTTCCAAATTTTTGGCATGGACGAGTGATTGTATGTGTGTGTGTGTGTGTGTGTGTGTGTATTCTCATCTTTCTCCCTATGAGTATAAATCACCTGGCTTGAAACACCCACCTTGAGGCCAACCGTCCAATGTCTAACCTGCAGCTCCACTAAGGATCCTAATATCTAGCATTTTCTTATAAATTCTAGTTGTCAAAACAGGCATATTTTCTAACAGCAGAGGGAGTCTGAGAGGTTTCCATTATATGATGATTTGTCTATAGTAGGAGTTGAATATAATACTACTGGAAATTGAACATATCTTTAGACAAATACACATCAAAATTTCAGTTCCTGGATGCAATGAATCCAAATTTAAAAAATCATTCATTTAATAATATAAGTTATAATGCAATAGAAATTATGACAGCATAACTAATATTTGTTAAACTTCTGCCGTGTGACACTAGCATACTTTATATGAATTACTACATCTAAACTTCACAGCATGTGTGGTAGATATTTTCTGATAGGAACATTTCACAGGTAAGGAAAATGAGGCATGTGGAAGTTAACAATTCATCTTCTATTACCCAACTTTGGTGGAGTGAGAACATGCACTGAACTTTTTTTTTTTCAAATATACCGAGTGAGGTATATACTATTAGAAGCTGATATTTAGAATCTTTTCACAGATTATGTAATTCTTCTTTGTAAACTTCTTGGGGGAGGGGAAGAAGTCAGCCCACTTTCTGTATTCTCTCAATAGATGGAAATAATAAGTTCTTTGCCGTGTGGATCTGAATGTGTTGGCAATGAGGGAATGGTGGATCAGCCAGACACGGCATACCCCGGGCAATGGCAGTGGTTCCTTTTCCCAGGCTTATATTCTCACATGCAAAGTGAGTGGTTAGCGGGATCCGTCTGAGGATTGTCTGGCTGATGCAATGAACTCACAAGAAGGCCTAGGAATCTACTGCTGAACATTCAAGCACTGAAAACCCTCGAGGGTACAGCTCTGCGGACTCTCTTGAGGTTTTCCTGGGGTGTGACCTGCAGCATCTTTTATCTTAGCAGAGGCAGAAGGAGAAAGAAGCAGTAGGGATGACAGGTGCTTCCTACCATCATGGAAGTCAAGCGTGGGGTGGAGTGTGTCCTGTTGGCCTGAGGCCCCTTCACTGTGGGGCTCCTGGACTCGGGGCAAATGATGCCAAGACTCAAGGAGAGCAGTAAGAAACACCAGGATCAGAGATGCTGAAAAGAGAAAAGGGCCATTTCCCGCAACTGACCGTTGGAAAACATCTTCTCCTCAAGCTGTTTAAGCACCAATCTAAGAACAATTCGTTCTTAAATCATGGCCCTTCTCCATAACCACCCTCATTAAGAAAACACAGAAGATTTGAAGGCTATAGCAAAATGAGGTCAAGACACTAGATGGCGCCCTGCTCTCAGATAGAATAGCAGGTGGGGCTTAAAGGCTTGTTTGCAAGCAAGCAGCTATAAAAGGCACACCAATATCCGTGACCCAAGGTTTATAAATGATGTAATCCAAATCCAAAGGAGGGAATGATGTCAGAGCTTGAATTGTGAGATTCTTGTATGCAGAAAGCTGTGGCTGACAGTTGTGATAGGGAGATTTGTTGTGCCAACATGGCCAAAGAAGATAGATAAGTTTGTTATGCCAACATGGCCAATGAGCACATGTGAGATCAATTGAAGGGCGGAGATAGAAATGGCTCAGTGAGCCTTGCTTTTCTTGCTTCCTCTTGGATCTTCAGACCAGCCGGCTGCCTTGTTTGTCCTGCACCTCGATCTGCAAGCTCCACTACCTGTGGAACACGTAACCTGTGGACTCTCTCATTGTGAATTGAGGTTCCTTCAAGCCCTGCTTCAACACACTTCTGGAATATACATCTCCTGTATACTGTCAGAGGCTGTCATCTGGCTGACTATTGGTGACCTGCTTTACTGTTTGCTGCTTGTGGTCAGATAGCCTGAATTATTCTACAGAGGACTACTCAGCGGCCTCAAGACTCAAAGGACTGTCAGTGTACTAGCTGTCTCATTCAAGTGAGTTGCACTTGAACCATCAGTTGACTGTTTACTTCTTATGTTAGATATCTTTCTGTCTATATGAATATATAGTTACTAGTGCCCTGGTTTTGCTTCTCTAGAGAACCCCATCCGACACAACAGTGGAAGCCCAAAATACATTTGTGAGATCTACAAAGGGAATAAGCCTCTGGGGATTTCCCTGTAACGCAGTGGTTCTCAACCTTCCTCATGCCGTGACTCTTTAATACAGTTGTGGTGATCCACCAACCATAAAATTATTTTTGTTGCTACTTCATAAATGTAATTTTTCTACTGTTCTGAATCAGGTGACCCCTGTGAAAGGGCTATTTGACTCCCATAGGGGTTGTGACCTACAGGTTGAGAACCGCTGCTGAACCATAATTGAGGTATGGGAATAAACTGGTTACCAAATACAGATTTTGGGGGAGATTACAATAGTAGATTAAATGAAAAACTTTACTTCAATGGCTACAAGCTTATCACTTATCTCCCTTCTGATATACTGTGGGTTTGATATGGTTTTCAATATTTTCTACGTGTTTTGTTTTTCACTATTGGTGTTTATCTCTGATATCTTTTGTCATTGTGTGTAGCCTCTTAAAATCTCTATTTTGTTTTTCTGTTTTTGGTATATGAAACACAAGGTTGATGAACCTACAGAGACAATTTGAATAAGGGTTTCTGGGTGGGGCATGGTGGGAGAGGTACAGGTTAAAGGGGAGCTGATATCAAGGAGTTAAAGAAGGAAGAAAACGTTTTGCAACTGATTGTGGTGACAATGCTGCAATACTACTTGGTGTGTTTTAACTATAAAATGGTGTAATGTCTGGATTAAATCCTAATAAAATGGTCTAGAAAAAAAATTTTTCTTATCAAATTGCCATCTTGGGAATACTTAAAAAGATCACCATGCCACCATTTCATTTTTAATGTGAAACACACACTGGATATTCAAGCTGATTTCTTGATAAAATATTTCTCTTTAAATGTTCTTGTAGATATTTGTTTGGCTACACTGAAAATTTAAAGCAAAACTTTAACTACAAAAAGTTAGAAGACACCAGTAGGCTTCACCTCATTGACACCAGTGTTTAGCCAAAGACTACTTATCACCCATGATGCGACAGAGTGGGAGGGCAGAGGGTAAACTGGGCAGTAAGAATATTTGCATATTGAAAAATGAGGAGC
>PVJH01032515.1:0-22545 GCA_004026705.1 Nesogale talazaci | reverse complement strand
GGTCTTAAGTATCACCCAGGGTTCCTGTTAAGTGCAGATTCCCAGACCCCGGGCCCGGAGATGTTAATCAATAGATTGGGAGAGGCTCAGCATGCAGAGGGCTAACAATGCAGTGATCCACGGCCACCGGGTTGATTCTGACTCGTGGTGATCCCAGGCATGTCAGAGTAGCACTCTGCTTCATCGGGTATTCAGTGGATGACTTTACAAAGCAGCTGGCCAAACTTCTCTTGTGTCTCTGGGAAACTCAAACTGCTTTTTGGTCAGCAGCTAAGTACACTGGCCATTTGCATCACCCAAAGACTCCCTTCCTGACAGCACAACTGTAGTCATCGGGTCCCTTTCAGTTCATCGCGGCCTGGGAGGACAGAACAGCTTTCCAATGCTGGAATCTTTCCAGAGTCAGACTGTCAGACCTGTTCCCCCTGAGAAGCTGTTGGGTTTAATCTTTCGGTGAGCAGCTGAGCATTTAGTCATTGAGTCACCAGTACGTCTTCACAATGCCAACCTCCCACACCAAACCACGGCCATCGAGTGAATTCCCACTCTCAGTGGTCCCATGTAGACTTTCCAAATCTGGGGCTGAGCCCCGGTGGCACAGTGGTTGAGTGCGGGACTGCAGTCCACTGGCTTGGCAGTTCAAATCCAGCAGCAGCTCTCCAGGAACAAGGCTGGACCTCCCACTCCCACCAGAGGGCAGTGATACCCCACAAAAAATAAAAATAAAGAGAGTTTCCAAATCTGTCACTCTTTACAGGAACGGAAAACCTCATCTTTCTCCTGAAGACTGGTGGGTTTGAACCACTGACCTTATGGTTCACAGTCAACGTTTTCCTGTCAGTGCCACCACAACGCCACCCTTCATAAGACAAAGGATCTGAAATGCTCCACTGCCCCAAGCGACGCCTGCTCACAGCAACCGACAGAAGAGAGTAGATTCTGTGAGATTCTGAGTAGTTAAGAGAATAATAGGAACAGAAAGCCTCTTCCTCCTGCCTCAAAGCCATTGACAGCTTTGAACTGCTGACCTTGTGGTGAGCAGCCCAATTTGTGACCTTCTGTGCCGCCCATAACTAGATGGCAGTGAGTGTGGTGCGTTTTTTGAGCCCTAGAGATCTGGTCCCAAAAGATGCTAATTTATTGTTTACTAGGGTCTGTGAGTCAGAATTCATGGGGTCCCAGTGAGTTTGGTGTTTGATTGGTTCTCTTCAAATACTTTAACATTGTTTTTTTTGGGGGGGTGGAATCACTGCCCTCTGGTGGGAGTAGGAGGCCCAGCCTTGCTCCTGGAGACCTGCTGCTGGATTTGAACTGCCAACCCAGTGGGCCACAGTCCCGCACACAACCACTACACCACCGGGGTACAGCCTAACATTGTTTTAAAGAGCTGAGAAGATACATAGACCACTTTGTCACACTTTGTATTAGAGACCAGGGCTCTGGCTCAGCTCAGATTGACAACATCTACCAGGAGATGACTTATAAATGTACCTTTATGATTTTCTCTAAAATATAACCAGAAAAACTAAGCATATTGGGAAAAAGTTTAACAAGAAAGGCAAACAGAATTTAGAGTCTCTAGAATTGAAAAAGATGATTAAATCAGCAGTATAGCACCGTTTCAGTGTTTTCTAATTTGATGATAGAGGAACTCCTTGCAGGAACTGAGATTCAGAAATCCCTGAGTCTCAGGGGGTATATATAAATTGTCACGCACAATTAACTTGCTATGTGGTCAGATAAAGGAGCTCAAAAGTCAGGAGTCAGACAGACCAGCTCAACTGCATAATAGCTGGGTAACCTTAAGTAGGTTGCTCAACCTCTCTGAGTACATTCCCTCCTAAATGGAACAGAGAAAATAATAAATCCTTTGCAGTGTTCTCATGAGAATTAGAGATAATATATGCACAGCAGTACTAATGACTGGTAGATAATAATCACTCAATAAATGGTAATAGTCACTATAACTTTTTAAAATATGGGTAAGTTTCAAAAGGAGAATTATGCCATCATTATCATCAGCAGACTGATAAATAAATGTGTGATTTATGTGGGAGTAGTCATGTGACCAGGAAAAAGTTGGCAGCGTGAATTATTGTGCGTCCCTCCCCCAGACTTGGGCAGTTCTTGCTGGACTCCTTTGTTGCCAAAAAAAAAAAAAAAGCTTCTGTTTTTTAATAAGAAAGACTTTTATTTAGGTCACTTCATCAACAACCCTGTCTCCAAGAGAAATACAAATGACAAATGACAAAATAACCACTTTGAGCAGTGAGCCATTCCTTTTCCTGTGTTTTTTTTTACAGTCTGTTTTAATCGTTTGTTGTGTAATTTTAAAATACTTACTTTGCTTCAGATTTTTTTCTTCTGAGCTGTCAGCAGTCTTGGTTAGACGCCCGCCTCTTTGCTGCCTCTTCCAACTTCGCTGCTTCCACAGGAAAGGTTTCCAGCCCCATCCCCCCAACTTCTCTTCAGTATCTCTTCAGGACCATCTCCCACCTCTCCACTCTTGGCTCTGCCTTCTACCAAGAATCAGGACAGTGGACGCCCACCCTGCTTCCTAAACTTACTACTGGAGCCGCCTTGCTCTGCTACTCACGTCCTTTCTTTGGCTCCATGTTTCCCCCTGCAAATCAGAAGCAACTGCTTTCTTCGTACGCTTGTCAGAGGTCAAGAACACACGAGAGAGAGCCTTGTTAAATGAAAGCGTCCTAAGGCCCTAAGGAATAATCACCAAGTGGCTTCATGGAAAATTCCCTGGTTTCTTGAACTGCTACATATAAGGAAGCATAGAGACCTGAGCTCTCATTAGCTATGAGACCTGGAGAGGTCAAGTCACCTCTCGGATTCCTCAGTTTCCTGACCAGGGAAGTGGAGATGGTAAGATTTCGTGGGGCTGGAGTATAGACCACAACATGCTTTCCAGTTGGTGAGGCTATCTTTGTTGCATTAATATTGGTGGTGAAAAGTGTTAAACTGCTAACTAAACTGAGCCTACCCAGTAGCTCGTTGGAAGAAAGAGTTGGCGGTCTCCTCTAGGAAAGATGACCATCTAGAAAAATCTAAGGGTGGACTTCCAGCAAGATGGTGCGCTAAGCAGACATGCTACACAGACTCACTGCAACAAAGACAAGAGAGACCAAGACAGACAGCAATCCTGGTACTCCGAGGAAAGGATAGAGAAGTGGCTCAAATTTTGACTAGGAGAAGATGCTGAATGAAAGTGGTGGGAGAGGGCTGAGCCCTGGTGGCGTAGTGGTTGTGCGCGGGACTGTGGCCCACTGGGATGGAGGTTCAATTCCAGCAGTGGGCTTGGGCCTCCTACTCCCACCACCGGAGAGCAGTGATGCCCCCCGCCCAAAAAAAATAAATAAAATAAAATAAAAATGTTGTAAAAAGAAAGTGGTGGGAGAGTAGATAGACTGGTAACTTGTCAGCTTGCCTGATAATGCAAGGACCTTTGAACTTTGGCAAACTGCATTCCATCCAGACAGTAGCCACGCACACAGGAGGCTGATGACATGAAAGATGGGATCCTCCCTTGTCCCCTACAGTTGCCTGGTGACCAGAAGCATGGCCAGGCCTAACCTTCACTCACCCAGTGGCCGGTGACACCCTTAATGTGCAGATCCTGCTCTGCCTAAAGTCAGAACCATACCCTCACAGGTTGGGCACCGGGAACATAACTCTTGCATCTGGAAGCACGTTTACTTGCTCTTGTCTGACCAGCAGAACATGCAGTGCCATGTTCCAGGCCACCTTTGGCCAGAAAAGAATTCCTTTCATAATCAACCACCCTGCCATCAATGGTCCTTTGGGCCTGAAAGAATTCCTTCTTGGAACAAGCACCCAGACCTCTGAGCTGGCATGATGTCTATCAGGATTAGGTGACCTGATCCCAGACTACACACAAGACAAACAAAAATAAACCTAGGTGCAGGATTATTCACTATAGTATAAAGGTGGAAACCACCTTAGGATAGCAGTCATCTGCTTCTTCTCACATTAGGTAATAGTGATTTCTGCCTTAAGTTCAAGGGAGTGTTTCAGGCTCATAAATCTGTTACATTTGAGTTTAAGATAAAGCCCAATTTGGCAGGGAGTGGGAGCGGGGAGCCAGCAAACTGAGGGATAAGGGAACAACAGGAGATCTAAAATTGATGACAGAGAGTGGGTATAATGTCTGGTAGGGTTTGATCAAATGCAATGTATCGAAGAGAAATTTCTGAGAGCTAAATGGAGGGTTAGCATGATAGTGGGTCAGGAGGAGGATGAAAGGAAATAGAGGAAAGAAGTAGAAGGCAAAAGTTACTTATAGTGATATAGCTATAGGTCTGTATATATGTAAATAAATTAATTTATAATGAAAGGAATAGAGGCTAATGTACATATATTATATGTTGAGTATCAAGATAGCAGATGGACATTGGGTCTCTACTCAAGTACTCCCTCAATGCAAGAACTTTGTTCTAATAACTTGGCATTCTATGATGCCCACCTTCCTAACATGATCACTGGAGACAAAAAAAATGGGTGCATAAGCAAATGTGGTGAAGAAAGCTGATGGTGCCCAGCTATCAAAAGATATTGCAACCGAGGTCTTAAATGCTTGAAGTTAAATAAACAGTCATCTAGCAGGGAAGCAAATAAGCTCACATGAAAGAAGCACACTAGCGGGTATGATCATGAGGTGTCAATGGAATCAAGTATCAGGTATAAAAGAATCTCAAACAATTATAACAATATGAAAGAGGGGGGTTGGAGTGGAGACCCAAAGCCCTTCTGTAGACAACGGGACATCTCCCCAAAAAAGGGTTACATGGAAGGAACAATTCAACCAGGATGCTGCATAACCCCCAAAACATACATCATTCTTCTAGTTCCTGAATGTTTCCTCCCCGTGCTACCATGACCCAGTTCTACCTTATAAATTCAGTTAGACCAGAGTACACACACTGGTACAAATAAGACCTTTCAACACATGGAATTTAGGGCAGATAAGACCCTCAGGAACAGTAGTGAGAGTAGTAATATCATGAGGGTAGGGGGGTGTTAGTGGGCGGTAAGGGGGGGAAAAGGGGGACCCATCACAAGGTTGGATATTTAGCCCATCTCCCAGGGGGATGAATAACAGAAATATGTGTGAAGGGAGACAACAGGCAGTGTAAGACGTGAAATAACAACAATAATATATATTTGATCACGGATTAATGAAGGTGAGAGGAAAAAAATAGGAGCTGACACCAAGGACTCAAATAAAAAGAAAATGTTTTGGAAATGTTGATGACAACATAGCCACAAGTGTGCTCAACACAATTGAATGATGGATTGTTATAGGATTTTTATGAGCTCCCTCAATATAATGATTAATTTTTTTAAAAGCCCAGTTTGCTTACTGGGGTTTCCAATTCAGATCCTTCTGCTGTGGCCTCTGAAGGATTTTGTGTGCCTCAAACGGGCAGAGTCTAGTCGAATATCTTAGTTGTCTATAGTACACAACATGGGTCACCAAGACCTGAATAGAAACAAGATCAAAGGTGTCTAATTTTTAAGAGTCTAATTAGGAATACAATATGAGCATATTATCCCCTTGAGGCTCTAGTTAAGTAATGTTAACCTTTTTTTTTTACCCAATGCTGATCTGTGGTTCATATCCCAGTTCATACCCACTATGACAATGTCTCCTTGCCCTTTAATGCAAGGCATTGAATGAGTTCTATCACAGCCAACAAAATAAACCAGCAACAGATAAACTGGAATGTCTACGATTTGGATGATCTGTCACAGTAACCAGACAGGTCAGATGACAGTCCTGGAATGGGAGGCTGAGAAACAGCACAGTGAGCCTTTTCAGGAAGCCTGATGCAAAGATTATTGGCTGGGAGAGCCACACACTATGAAAGCGATATGGTCAGCCACCGTGACTGAAGGGGGCACCACCATCTTTGACCCTCCTGGGCCATTACTGAACTGGGTAGAACTCGTTCGAAGTCCTGCTCTGAAAGGAATTATTCATCACAATCAGCTTCACTTGCTGTATGTGCAGCTTCTGACTCATTAAAAAGATTTTGGGTCTTTTCTTGTACTACCAACAGGCCCCCCTCATCCACCTACTTCCACATTCCCCCCAAACACTGCATCATGTTGATTCGGATTCATAGTGACACTATATAGGTTTTGAAACATGTAAATCTTTATAAGGAGCAGACAGTTTTCACATTTTCTTGTGGAGGAGCCAATGGGTTCAAACGCCTGTCCTTATAGTGAGTAGCCCAACATTTAATCCACTAAGGCTACCTAAAACGGAATGGACCAATCCCAACAGATTTATAAATTCTGAAGACACAGAAATAGATCTTGTTCCTAACCCAGGGTCTACCTGGCTAGGTAATGTACTGAACCCAGGTCAGAATTCACCAAAAGAGAGTTTCTTTCCTTTTCAGGAGAATGTTTTTTCCAGTACTATGAAGTCTGCAGTTTCTTAGAGGCCATCTGGAAGGGATTTTAGATCAAGGCCTTGACTCTGTGGCCTATGGTTGAGTCTTCTCCATTTCAGTAACAGAGACCAGAGAACACAGAAAGAGAGAGAGAGAGAGAGAGAGAGAACCACTCTCCGAGGGTCTGTGAATCTGAGTCCTTTTGCTACCAATTACAGCCTCTCGAAAGATGACAGGCCGAGAGAGGGAGGCTAAGACTGGATTTGTCCTTATGGCTGGGACAATCTCCTCAAATCTGATCAGAGATTTTATGTTTCAAAAGTTCACCACATCCTCCCCTGCCCACAATTTTTTTAATAAATCATTTTAGTAGGGACTCTTACAGCTCATAACAATTCATGTATCAATTCTATCAAGCACATTTGTATATATTTTGCCACCATCATTTTAAAAACATTTTCTTTCTACTTGAGCCTTTGGAAACTCCTCTTTTTCCCCTCTCATGCACCTTCCCACTCTCGTGACCCCTTGATAAGCTATAAATTATTATTTTCATATCTTTTTTTAGTCATCACTGCCTCTTGTGGGAGTGGAGGTCCAGCCTTGCTGCTGCTGGATTTGAACCACCAAGCCAGTTGGCTGCAGTCAACCACTACGCTACCGAGGCTCAGCCCCATATTTTCATATCTTAATAGTTTGCTGTCTCCCTTCATCCATGTTTCTGTTGTTTGGGGGGGGGCATCACTGCCCTCTGGTGGTCGTGGGAGCTACCCAGCCTTGCTCCCAGAGAGCTGCTGCTGGATTTGAACCTCCAATCCCATGGACCGCAGTCCCGCATTCAACCACTACACCACCGGGGTTCAGCCCAAGTCAACCTTTTGATTAACTGTCCAACACTTAACCTACGGCACCACCAGGATTCCTAAGTAGTCCATCGAAAGTCTCTAATATGAGGGTTGGTAACTGGTGGGAATTAACTCTTATAATTTTAGGAAGAATACAATCAGTCCCAATTCAAGGATGAGCAGTTTGAGGCTTAGAAAAATCAAGACCTACTCAAGCTCTGATTTCCAGTGTGGGATTCTTTCTGCCTGGTACAAGCTTTAGAAAGGCTGCTGATCAAAGAAACTTACCTGCCACAGGTCCAGACCGAGAACACTGATGTTATAGTAGTGACAAATGGTGGGGTCAGGCTTATATTTAGGGTTGTCTATTTCAGGATGAATCCACTCCCCTTGGTAATTAGGATTGTCAATGATCCGAGGCTTCCATTGTCCCTAAGCAAAGAACCAAAGAGTAAACGTGGCATTCATAATTTTTTTATGTAACTTAATCTCACACAGTCAGATAGGCAATCGATTGCTAAAGATAACTGTGAAGACCCAAGGAGTAGGATATGCAGCACAAGATTCTTGGAGCCTTTTCCCCCTTCTCTGAGCTAGTGGACAAGACGCTGCTAAGTCCCCTTTCAACTGCAAGAGAGCTGGGCAGCACGACAAAAAGCCACCGTGACTCTGCCGAAGCTCATTCATGAGTTAAGCTGCAGCTTCACCGAGACACTCCTCTGGGACCCCTGGAACTTGACGTTGTTCTCTTCCGGCTTCCCAGCACAGAAAACTGTGGCCAAGTAAAACCGGACTGGCTTCTGTCCTGTTTTCTTCACTCTGGACCAGTTCATCCTTGATTTCCTCTCTGTGATTCACACGAAAGAAGGCGTTCCCTCTTAAAAAGAAGACCTTCCTACCTCCCAGCACTCTGGGCTCATTCCCATGCCCCCCCTCCAGCTTCTGGATCCCTTCTGAGACTTCTCTTTGACCTCTGACCCACTTCCTGTTCTGATTGTGCTCCTTTCACAGGCCGCTTTCCACACCTCTGGACAAAGCTTTTAACCAGTTCTCTCTGCCCCATGCAGGCACGGCTCTGAGAGCAAGGTCCGAGGAGGCGGCAGTTTCATGAGAGGTAGTGGGTGGGATGAGGAGAGGATCACAGCCTCTCCGAGTTCCTGATTTTCACATTACAAATCACACCCTTTCTCTCTGATTTCCCACACCCATTTGAAGGACTCCTCACCTTATACTTTGGATTTGGTATCAAGGGTCCTTCCCACTCCCCATCCATTGCCTCTTTCCAATCTTCTGGCTTCTTGGCTGCTGGGTCTGGAATGTATTCCAAGTCATCCCAATCCTAAAGTCAAACAGTCTCCCATGAAGACAGCTGCATCGAACTGGAGTGAAACTGGGGTCCAGAGTGCAATCAGGCTGCACCTGGAGCCTCGCCTTCGGCCCCCTCTGTCCTCCCTGAATGAAGCCCAGCTCAGGCCTCGTGAGGCACACAAACCCCATGGAGGCAGGATAAAAGCCTGTAGGACATGCTGAATCCTCGGAGTTGACCATCACTCGGAATTTGAGTATTTTAAGTTCAAGCGAGGTTAGCGCTCCTCTTGCCTCTGACCTGGCTCTCTCAATTTTGGCCCCTACTGTCATGGACCTCAGGAGCCCCGGTGGCATAGTGTTTACAGGTGGTGCTGCAAACCACAAGGTCAGCAGTTCAAAATCACCAACAGTTCTTAGGGAGAAAGGAGAGGCTTTCTCTTTCCATAAAGAGTTACGGTCTCAGAAACCCACAGGGGAGGTTCCACCTTGGGTCCCTCTGAGCTGTAATTGACTCAGTGGTAGTAAGGTTTGGGGTTGTTTTTTTTTAGTGGTCATAACCGCTTGAGTTTCTTTTCCTGAAGGCCTCTCTCCATTCCTTGTACTCCAGGATGCTCCCAAATCTATATCAGTCTTTGCTGTCCAACCAAACTAAAACCAAACCTGATTCCAACTCAGAAGGACCAGGTGGGACAGAGTAGAACTGTTTCATAAGGCTTCCAAGGCTGAGAGCTAGCTATTCAGCCTTTATAGAGACATTTTACTAATTCATCTTAGTTATAAGTGGAACTACAGAAGCAAGAAAAAAGTCTATGACTCGGATATGTATACTGCTGCATATTAGAAAAACTTACAAGATTGGTTCACAGTTCTCTGACCAATTTGGTCAGGGTTTGACTCATGGCTTATAACTTAGTACTTTAATGTCCCTCAGGAGCATGCCCAGACAAGTTTCTGAGGATCAGACTGCCTCTCACCGGCCGTCAGGGGAATCACAGCAGATACACTCCTTTGAACAATGGCACTCAAAATGGATTTAAAGTTTCTACTACATACCATGGCCTTCCGCAATCCCAATGCTCAGAATTTAAGCTCTACTACATGCCCTCCTCAGATCACAGATTTTATTAAGAGTTCTTTTGTCACACTTAGATTTTTTTTTTTCTTTCTTCTGCACAGACTAGTTTTGGGCTCCTTTAGATGACGGCTTGTTTTAGGACAAGTCTTTAAAACCCCAGACTCTAATCAAGCACATTCTGATTCCCTCACCGCATCTTATTGTAGCACTCAAGTCTTCAGTGATAGCCTCCTGAGGGTAAGTGATGAGTGTCATAGCTACATGTTCTTTGATTAGGCCTTGTGTCTTAAGATGGGAGTTCAAAAACCATTCATAGGATGTATCTTGTTTATATATCTATGATCAACTTCCTGATAAAATACATTATAAGTGACCTCCATACAACATTTGATAGTTCAAAAATCATGATATTATTATTCATCAAAGGTTACACATTTTAATGGAAGCCAATTGCCACATCCTTCCCCCCAAGAGCAGTGGTAGGTTTGAACCGCCAACCTTGCATTTAGCAGCCAGGTGCTTAACCCCCACACCACAAGGGCCCCTGTACTGCAAGACCGTCCTATTTCCTAAGAGAGCACCAGGTTACAAACAGTCCTATTTCCTAAGAGAGCACCAGGTCACAAACAGTCCTATTTCCTAAGAGAGCACCAGGTCACAAACAGCGCTCTCCAGCACCCCCTTGTCTTCTACTGTGGTGCTTCCAAGGCTTTGCTCAATATAGTTGGTAGTTCACCTGGGGGCTATTTTCTCAGATTGACTGAAGGCTTACTTCCAAGCCCAGTCCACCAGATTCACAGTGACTCCAGTCTTTTTGGACTGGGACAGTTTCCTGGTTTGTTGCCTAGGGCCACTGATCTTTGGATTTCTAAGGCAGCCAGCCAGCATTCTGTCCCTGGCTAGAAACTCCACTTCCGCAGAGAATTTCCACCTTCCCAGGTCCATTCAGCAACCTGCACAGAAGCCTGCAGCCTCTCCGCGATCCCCTGGGCCCAAAGCTAACCAGGAAGAAATCTAGTTCCTGGGTCTCAGGAGGAGGGAGGGTCCATGAGTCATCTTGTTGCCCTGAGCCTGTGCCTGATGGGTCTGGCATGAACCGTAGCCCTCACTTTCCGGTGGAGCTGAATGCCCAGGCATTCTAAGGATCACCTACCTTAACTCTCTGGCTATGCCTCACTCACCCTGGGACAGGAGCCCTTTGATGAATCTCTCTACACCTGACTAGGTGTCTGCCCCCGCTGGGTTGCAGGCCCATCCTGAAGGATTGGACTCTAGCTGCTGGGTCCCATCTTACCTCCTGGCTCACCCGAGCATCTCCCCCACCTGTAACTGACTCTGCTCTCATTTGAGGAGTAGCAATGTGATACTTGAGAGGGGACTCTCCATGACCTGACTCTGACACCTCTCCAACGTTGATTTTCACCATTTTGCTTCCTCAACCCCACCATGAACGTTACGCTCCCTCTGGCAGTCACCTAATCTGGGGTCGATTTGAGGGGCGGAGTCTATCCTGTCAATCTGGAGATAGCCAAAGAGACCTCTATGTGGGCATAACTTTCTCATTAGAATTCTGGGAAATGTGCCAATTCCTTCTTGAAGGTGGGAGACACAGTCTATGGCTTCACTTCTTTGGAGGTTTTCTACTGGCAACAACCCTTGGAGACTCTCCATGGACAAGGCTTGCTTCCCGCAAGACAACTCTGAGGAGAAGCCACATAGATCTACGCTCAATACAACAAGAAAGCTGGACCTAGAGACGCGACGTGGACGCTCCTGCCAATGCTGAGATGCTGACGGCACCACTAGATCCAAAGACTTTCTCCTCGCTGGCCTGAGATTGTCCTGTGTTCAGCATCATCGCATGTGTCTTGTGTGTCCGGAGAGGACTTTATAGATTGGTATCAGACATAGAGGCTAGCATCGGACTTATGGACTTGATCTGGACTGGGCTGGGATGTTTGCTCAAAGTTAAATTGCTCTTGTATATAAATCTCTCCCTTATATACATATGTATGTCTATGAATTTGTTTCTCTAGTCTACCCAGACTAGCACTCTCCCCAAGTACTTAACTGTTATTTTCAGTTCTTTAAACAACCATGTTTGTGTTTTTAAATTTTTTTTTTGTCTAGCCATCATACATTTGTTCCTGCTGTTCCCTGGGTCTGGAATGCCTTCCTTCCAATGCAGTCCCCCACTTCTCTTCTTCTAATGAGTTGATTGCTTGAAATTCCATAAATTGCTGAAATGGTGCATTGAAGGGTTATTTTTAAATTTTAATCATTTTATTGGGGGATCGTACATCACTTCTCACAATCCATACGTACATATACCATGCCAAGCACCTGCGCATGCCTGCTGCTGCTGTCATTCTCCAAATATCTGCTTTTCCACTTGAGCCCTTGACATCAGCCCCTCATCTTTTAGCCTCCCTCCCCACTCCTCCCTCCCCCACCAACCCTCAATACTTTATAAATTATTATTATTTTTTCATGTCTTACACCACCTGACGTCTCCCCTCACCCACTCCTTTGCTGTCCATCCTCCAGACAGGAGGTTATGTGTAGATCCTTGTGATTGGCTCCCCCGCCCAACCCCTCCCCTCCCCCCTTCCCTCTACCCATCCGGTAACTCCACTCTCACTACTGGTCCCAAGGGGATCATCTGTTCAGGATTCCCTGTATTTTAAGTTCCCATCTGTACCGGTGTACCTTTTTCATCCAGCTGTATTTGTAAGGTAGACTTGGGATCATGATAGGTAGGGGGAGGAAGCCTTTAAGAACTAGAGAAAAGCTGTATGTTTCATCATTGCTTCACCGCACCCTGACTACCCTGACTCCTTCCTGCGACTCTTCTGTTAGAGGGTATCTAATTGCCCACAAATGGGCCTTGGGTTCCTACTTTGCACTCCCCTGAAGGGTTATTATATACCGAGTTGAAGACATTGTACATTTTATGAGAACCCATGTAATATTTATAAGAACCTGCAGACACAGATATTATAATAACCCCTGTTTCACAGATGAGGAAATTGACTTTCACAACAGCTCTGTCCTTTGCCCAGCATCTATTAGGTTGGGATCTGACAGTTTATCAGGGGCAGGGCTCAGATTCAAACCCCTGTCTGTCTGATTCCTGAGCTTATATCCTCAACCCCTGGGCTAGCACAATCCCTCAAGTGCTGCCTCTTTCCCAGACCACCGCTCCCATCTGCACCCGAGCTGCCACTCAGAACCTCTTTCGGACTCCCACAGGCTTTGGCTTCTCTGGGTCTCAGCCCTTGTTGCAGGATGTGTTCATGATCTATTTATTTATTTGTCTGCACAAGACCCTGAGTGCCTGGAGGTCCGAGATTACCCTCCTCATTACTGATCTGGTGCAATTTTCTTGGTAAATGACAATGATCTAATTAATAGATTTCACATCTACTCCAGAGCAATAACTTTGGAGTTTAAGAGTGACCTGGGTTAGAATCGTGGCTTCAAGATATAGCTGCTTGGCAAGTTGCTGCCTTCTCAAGGGTCAATTTCTTTATTCATAAAGGAGAGGTCTTTGCACACTGCTCACAGGGTCATGTTCAGTTCTTGGTATATAGGATTTCCTCAACACAGGTGAGTTGTTGCCCACCCTCCACACCTTTTGTGGCATCAGTGTTCGGTTGGGCATCTGCTCGAGGCACTGGGACCCCAGTCTCTGCTCCACACCACCCCTGCGTCCTTTGCAGACAAACACCCCCTGACCTTTGGTTTCTTGTCTTCGGGATCCTCTATTTGCAGCCGTTCATCCCATTTCCTCGGTTTCCGGGCATAGGGGTCTTTTATCTTCCTGGGGGGCAAGAAAGCCCAGTCTGCTTCCAGACCCCCAGCCGCCACTTGCCGGTTATCGATTTTGACCTCGTAAGTAGCGTTGGGGCGAATAATCAGAGTGTACAGGTGAGTGTCTTTATTAATCTTTAAGTGAAAAGGGGGAGGGGAGATAACTCAGTCCTGTATTGCACACCTTTAGAACTCAAACATTAAATTCATCATCTACAAGCACACCCTCAGTTCCACGAATGTTCGCAAGCACACTTCATCATCTTACTTCACACCTTGTGACCCCTCTAGTGACTCTGAGCCTCATTCTCCTGTTAAACACGCAGAGGAATCTCCCTCGAGTCTCTCCACTGGCTTGGTGGCCTCCTCTGCTGTCCCTTAGCTCTCATCCTCACGTGTTGAGGATCTCCCCCTTGCTCCCTCTTCAGTAGCTCTGATGGTGTTATCGATCCATTTCTTTGTCTTGCCCACTAGACTTGGGGTCTTCAAAGGCTGTGTCATGTTTGAACCATCTGTTATCTCAGCAGATCCCAGCACGAGGCCTATCCCACAGTAAGGCCCTTGGAAGACCCTGCCTATTCCCCTGTACAAGCTACTAGGAAAGACCTACGCGGTACTCCAATGACCCGTCCCTATCCGCTTCTCTAGACTCTTTCTGTCTCTCCCTGGCCCCCCATCTGGGCAAAACCTCTCACAGTGACACTCATTTTCATGGTTCCCTAAGTTTTCTCTTGCTATTATTATATCTTTCCCCACATTGTCCCACACTCCATTAGATCCAATCATACTAATCTTTCAAAAATCAGGGCAGGGGAAACTTTGTTTAGGAAGTATTTCCTAACCCTCCAGATTGAATAAGGGGCCTCCTCTGGCCTCCCTGGTCATACTGGGTCATCACTTTCCTTTGCTGGACTGTTACCTTCACTGGACTGTTGGTTCTACGGGGGCAGAGGCCTCACAGATTCATTTTGCCTTCAGTCTAAAGCACGACAGAGTTGGTAGTTCATAAGTGCCTGATAAGGTGCTGATGAAATTCAGCTTTTATCCTGCTGCAGACCTCGACCTCGCTGGCCTGATGTGATTACATGAGTAAACCCTCCCCTGGCTTCTAAGCCCCCAATCTTCACAACTGGACCAATGGGAAACATTGTGATAAATGGAGAAGAGATTAAAGTTGTCAAGGACTTCATCTTGCTTGGGTCCACAATCCATGCTCATGAAAGCAGCAGTTGAGAGATCAAACGACACGTTGCATTCGGTAAACCTGCTGCACGAGACCTCTTTAAGGTGTTGAAAAGCAAGGGTGTTACTTTGAGGACTACGGTGAGCCTGACCCGCGCCAGGGTATTTTTCAGTGCCTCCTATGCATGTGAAAGTTGGACACTGAAGAAAGAAGACTGAAGAAGAATCCATGCGTTTGAATTGTGGGGCTAGTGAAGACTATTGAAAGGATAGCCGGGTGCTCCTTAGAGGGGATGATGAAGAGACTTCGTCTCGAGTACTTTGGACATGTTTTCAGGAGCGATCAGTCCCTGGAAAAGGACTTCATGCTTCTGTGTTCTGTTGTACAGAGGATAGCTGTGAGTCAAAACTGACTCCAAAACACCTAACAATAACAACGACAACACTTCTCAGCCCTCATTCCTCTCTTCAAATCCAGCAAAGGGAATTGGTCTGTATCAGCTAAGCATTGTTCCCAGAGATGATTTCATTGGGTTCGTTAGTCTTTGGAATCAGGCTGCTCTCTGAACTCTCGGAATTCACACAGCATTTCTCCAGATCTGCTATACCATCTTTCACATGCAGATTCGTGTTTACTGGGTTTTTGGTAAGGTTTCAATAAGGTAACAAATATAAAATGCTTATCCTTCCCCCAGGCAGAGGACTAGCCGACACACTTACCGGGCACTTGATGGTTTTATTGTTCTCATGGTATTTCCCTTGATAATGAAGGATGACCTGTACCTTGTTGTTGCCAAAGCCGCAGATGTCAGGGCCTGGAAATGAAGGTCCCATGAGTGACGTCACATAACTTTTAGGCAGTTTGTCTATGTCAACGCCAAGACTCAAGACAGACATAGTCTATGTCTCAATCAGGGTCCAAGCAGGAAATAGAGGACACCTTCAAATTTAGGATTAGTTGAGTAGAATCTCTTTTAAGGGACTATATATAAAGGCGCGCACAGAACACTGAGAAAACTGAAGGAACAGAGTTGGGCTCAGGGCTGGCAGCAACTGGGATATTACTGTCCCTAGCTTTTGGGGGTCGAACACCCCTTTCAAAGGGGCCACCCAATTCAAAACAGTAGCAAAATGACAATTATGAAGTAGCAACGGAAATACTTTTATGGTTGAGGGTCACCACCATATGAGGAACTGAATGAAAGGATCCTGGCATGAGGAAGGTTGAGAACCGCTGCTTTAAAGGGTAAGGAATCTGGCTGAGCCCCGGTGGCGTAGTGGTTGTGGGCCGGAAGGCAGCCCACAGTGTTGGCGGTTCAAATCCAGCAGCAGCTCTCCAGGAGCAAAGCTGGGCTTCCTGCTCCCACCAGGGCAGTGATGCCCCCTAAATAAATAAATAAATAAATAAATAAATAAATAAATAAATAAATAATAAATAAAGTAAAGGGCAAGGAATCACCGAGGTTTCCAGAACCAGAAAGAAAAACAGAGTCCTATAGACAAGTCAGTAAGGAGAGAAGTTGTGACTTTCAACAGACAACAATCTGGGAGAAGAGATGCCCCAACTTTCATCTCTCCCTCTGATTTTCTGCTAGGGTTTCCTGTTGATGGGACCCAACAATAAGCCCTTCCTGCAGGACTGATCCTTGGCACTTTGCACCCCAGCCTCTGTAGAATGGGTCTACTGTGAACTTTCTGAGCTCAAAATGCTTATGAGGTAGACTGCAGTTATTGTGTCTCCTCTCTCTTACCTGTATCTTATCATCTAGCTAAAGTTCTCCTTTTTGTTTATTTCAGTTTTATTTTTCCTCCTTTTATAATGACTCACACCAATGTTTCAAGCTGATAAGGTAAGGAATTTATAGGTTTTTTATGGCTGGGACCCTTTTCTCTCTATTTCTCTCTCTCCCTCACTTCTTCCTTCCCTTTTCAGTTTTAACTTTATTTAATACTTTTGTTTATACATATATTTTCTCTGCTTTTGTTTGTGGACTACTAGACAGCTGCACTGCCCATCTCATCCAATCAGTAACACCCTCCAGATATGTGATTCTTTCCTGTTCTTCTTTTTATCCCCAACCTCCCTCCCTCCATAGTTTCCTTTCCCTTTACCACTGCCTCTTCCCCCCACCCACACACCCTATCATAGTCTCTTACTATTATTGTTCCTTTAAAAATAATGATTTTATTGGACGCCACAGTCTTTAAAGTCTTATTCTTTGGTGTGAAAAACATTTAAAAATTTTTCCTTTATAGCGATGGTGCTATAAAATATTTGTCTTTAAGAGTTTGACAAACTTTGCTAAACATAATGTTTTATAATTTTGTCTATGTCTTAAAGTGTTGGACAGACTCATCATTTTTAAGGATGCATAATATTCAGTTGTATGAATGTACCAGAGTTTGTTTATTCATTACTCTAAAATTGAAACTTTTTATTGTTTCAATCATTTGTTGCTGTTTCCATCTTTTTGCTATTAAAAAAATGCTGCAGCAAACATAGGTGTGTATATCTGTTTGTGGGTTTTTTCCTTTATTTTTACCAAGTACAGCAATTGCAGGATCATACAGTACCTGAATTTGCATTTGTTTAGGAAGAGTCATACTGATTTCCATAGCTGTTGTATAATTCTACAATCCTACCACCAATGTATGAGCAGTCCAATCTCTCCACATCCTCTCCAGCATTTATTATTTTCTGTTTTTGGCTAAGAATGGACCCCTCTTTCTTGATCCCTGAAGGGCCGAGCACAACCACTAGTTTTTCCCTTATCTTTCGGTTCCTATATTGTCTTTATGGACTATTCTAAGTCTAGTAGATTTTATAACCACTAATAATGGAAAATTCACAAGAATTATATAAGCAGCGTCTTCATTTTCTTCTGTTTCATTGTAGCTCTTTTGTGTGGAATGCTTTTTTATCAAAACATTTATTTATAAAACATATGTAACAAACTCAAGTGCTTCCTTCTCTTCCTCCCAAAAATTTAGTGACATCAGTACTTAGAAAACACAATTCTAACTCTCTAGACTGAACTCCAAAGGCTTTCAGGAATAGATTCTAACCTAGTTTTCTAACCTCAATTCCCATTTTACTGCTGACAGCCTACATATGCACACACTCATGAAATCACCAATTGAATGTCATGCCTTTGAGCTTTTGCACACAGTTTCTCTGGTCAAATTACACCTCCTCTACCACCTTTTCTGCCTATTAAAATATCACTCATTCTTCAAAGAAGAATTTATACCTCCCCCCAAATCCTACATCTAACAGTCTTGCCATCCTTTGTGCTCTCATTGTACCCGACCAACACCTTTAAAACATTATGTCTTTCTGTCTGCTTTATAGAATCATGTGGTTAGTCATGTGCCTGTAACCCCCCTAAAATGAAGTCAACAGGGTGGATTAGAAAGAGCTCAGGCAAAGAAAGAAGGAAAGGAAGAAAGAAAGACAGAAAGAAAGAACGAGCAAGCTCTGGCTTTAGAACCATATCAAACTGGTTCTAAAAGCCCATTGACTCACCGTGGACATATTTCTTGCCTCCATTTTCTCATCTGTAAAGTCGAGATGCTGACACCTACCCTATCTACTTTAAGTATCATATAAATAATAGTCACATGAAAAATTTTACGATCACATTTTTTGTTTCTGGTTCTCCTGCCACCCCTGGAGCCCTGAGGCCATAGGGTTTCTGCATTGGGCCACTAACACAAGGCTAGCAGCCATTCAGAAGGAGAAAGATGAGGCGCTCTACTCCTGTAATCAGTGACAGTCTTGGAAACCCACAGGGGCAGTTCTCCTCTGTCCTTTAGGGTCTTTCTGAATTGAAATGGACAGAGTTACCACTACTATTACTACTCCTACACACACACACACACACACACACACACACACTTTCTCCTCCTGGACAATGCGAAGGCACTTTAACTTGTGCCCCATAGATTAACCTTTCCAAACGGGAGTACTTATTACACAATTCCAAAACCCTAAACCTTGATAGACTTGATAAGTGAATTATTGAATACAAAATTGATGATCTGAAATGTAAACCTCTACCTAACACACACACACACAGACTCTCTCTCTCTCTCTCTCTCTTTCTGAGAAGGGTGAATTCTGAAGAAAATGGAGCTAAAGAAAGAGAGGAAGCACACCAACATCCTTGGCCCAAGGATGGTAAATCATATAATCCAAACCTAACGAGAGAATAGTATCAGAGCCTGAACTGTGAGATTCTGGTTAGCAGAAGGGTGTGGATTACAGGGGGAGCCCAAGGTACGTTTGTGAACTCTACATAGGAAATAAGCCTCCAATGATTTTCCCCTAATGGAGAGATGAGTATAGGAGATCAAAATGAAAAATGTGACTTGAACAGTTAAAACCTTGTCACCTTATCACTCGGTCCCCCCTCGGATACACCTTAGGCCTGATCTGGTTAACATTTTCTGCGTCTTTTGTTTTTCTTTTCCATATCAGAGATTATCTGAGATGTGTTTTTGTCATGAGGGGGATATCTTTTTTGCATTTTTGTTATGCTTTCCTGTCTTTGGGTACATGTGACCCAGGATGGAGGAATCGAGGGGACAACAAGGAGAACAAGAGTTCCTGGGAGGAACAGTGAAAGAGGAGGGTAAAGGGGACTGATGTCAAGGGGCTGAAGAAGGAAGACAATATTGAAACTAAGTGTGGAAGCGATTGTACAACAATGCTTGATGTTGTGGAATTATGGAATGATATGATTTCTGTGTTAGCTTCCGGTTGGGGTGGGGTGGGGCGAGAGACTGAAAGAGAAGATTCGGGTTGGGGCAGGAGACCACGAGGACAGGACAAGAGGGAGAATGGCCGAAGAAGTTGTTGCAAGAGTTTGAAGGGGGAGATGGAACTCCCTAGGGGAAAGAAAGAACTGTTTAGAGAGAACCGAGGTGTTTTGTTGTACGATATGGAGTTCTTTCCTCTGAGCTTGTGAAAAAGCATTCTGTAAACTCTACATTCTTCATCAGTGCTGTGTGTGTTAGATTTGCTACTGTTGCTTTGTTAGGTTTCAATTTTTCAATAATTGATTTTTGTTGTTATCGATAAAACACACAGCAAAAACAGATGGCAGGTCAAATTTTGACATGTCCGATTCAGTGGCACTGATTACATTCTTTGAGTTGTGTAATCACCCTCACCCTCCCTCTCTTGCGCTGTTCCTCCCTCATTAATATAAGTTTGCTGCCTCCTAAAGTTCCTAATCTGTCCCATTGCTGTTGTTAAATCTTTCTAATTACTATGGTCATTTCGATCCCCCTTGCTTATATTTTTAAATATAATAACAGTGACAGCGGATTCAAGGTGGGTGTTCAGAAAGAGCGAGACAACCCCAAGGAGTCCTAGTTATGGATGATAGGTCAAAATTTCTAGATTACACATGACGGTTACTTTGCAAAGCTGGCGTAGTGGTGACATGTTGGGTAGTTTGAAACTACCATCCTCTTCTTAGTAGCAAGACGGGGCTTTCAACTCTAGTAAAGAGTTACGGGCTCAGAAGAAACTCACGGGGACAGTTTGACCCGCCCGACAGGCTTGCTATGAGTTGGAATCTACTTGATGGCAGTGAGAGGTCTCTTACTGAGAATCCGAAAGGGACCGTCTTTGGAACACACTGACTTATTGAAATGGGAGCCCTTGAGAGTTCACGCGGTTCATGACCTCCTCCCCTTTCCCGACATGTTGACACCGCATCACCCTCATTGGTCCATTTGTATGATTCGTCCTAGCCTTTAGGTTTAGAGTTGCTTCTTTCTGGTCTTTGAAAGGTCTTGCTCTATGTGAGTGTGGTGGCCGGGGGAGGAATAAGGGAGTGGGTCGAGTTAGGGGGTCATTCTCTCTCTCTCTTTTTTTTTTTTTTTTTTTTTTAGGTATCACTGCCCTTAGGTGGTGGGAGTAGGAGGCCCAGCCTTTGCTCCTGGGAGCTGGAATTGAACCTCCAATCCAGTGGGCCGCAGTCCCGCGCACAACCACTACACCACCGGGGCTCAGCCCCATTCTCTCTTTTTTGTTGGCATCACTGCCCTGGTGGGAGTAGGAAGCCCAGTCTTGCTCCTGGAGAGCTGATGCTGGATTTGAACCGCCAACCCAGTGGGCTGCAGTCCCGCACACAACCACTACGCCACCAGGGTTCAGCCCGCGGTCATTCTCATAGTAGGAAATTTCTGTTCCAAGTCAGTCTAAATCTTTTCTACCCCAGTAGTGACTCTCGTTAAGACTTCCTGAAGAGCTGAGCCCCAGTGGCGTAGTGGTTGAGTGCGGGACTGTGGCCCACTGGGTTGGCAGTTCAAATCCAGCAGCGGCTCTCCAGGGGTAAGGCTGGGCCTCCTACTTCCACCAGAGGGCAGTGATGCCCTGCCCGCCCCCCCCCCCTAAAGACTTCCTGAAGCCCTCAAGAGCTTCTATCAAAAACCTTACCAAACATGATATAATACTTGGACTCTGAATGCATATCCTCTTGGTTCAGGGTGTCCGGGAAAAGTTTCACATATCCACCACCACAATCGATGCCTTGTTCATGTTTGACTGAAAACTGAAGCACCAGCGTCTCGTTCGTGTTGCTGAATGGCTTGAACCTGGTAGAGAGGGCATAGAACTTGCCGTCTTCACTGGTCTGGAGACCTAGGGGCAGAGAACACTGTTCTAAGGCTTCAATAAACAACGAGCAGCCAGGGAAACCTTGCTCCTGACTTCACCAGTCTCTGGCACTTTCTTGCACACCTGTTGTGTGCTAGGTGCTGTGCTGGAAAAGTCTCTCATTCAAGCCTTAGAATGATGCTTCAAAATGGATATTATCCCCACTAGACCAAGTGGTACTCTGGGTCACAGGAAGGTAAATGACTCACTTAGGGTAAAGTCACCAGACGTCCCATTTTTAAACAATTTAACAACGTCCTGTAGTGTTTAAAGATTAAAATAAATATATTACAATACTATTTTGGGGTTCTATGAAAATTTTTGTTGCTCCATATAGACCAAATTTTTAATCAAGAGCATGCCCCCACCCCACCCCACCCCACCCCACCCCACCCTCTGGTCAATGGTGTCCTGCTTAAAATCTGATCACTTTAACTTAGGGTCAAACAGCTAGTAAGAAACCAAGCTGGAATTTTAAGCTTCATTCGAGAGTTTCTTTCTGTCCTACGAACACACACTCTCTCTTTCTCCATACCATGTTACCTCTAACTTTCAAGAGGTTCTTGAATACGATTTTATAGGCTGACCAAACCAAGTCCCCTTTCTTCTGAGGTCCTCTGAGTGCCCAGAAGTAGGCTCAGTGTACACCACAGCTGTGGTGGGAAGAAGCCCGACTCCTCTTCTCAGGACAGGTAATAATCACTGTTGACATGGACGCAGTCTGTACTCATCATTACATGTATTCTCTTCATCCTCCTCACTAGACAATTGTGGACAGTCTTCCACTCTCTCTCCTGGAGGTTTTTTATTTTAACTTTTTATTGTGAGTTGGGTGAAAGTTAACAAAGCAAATTCTTCCATTTAACAAGTCACACATGTCTTGTTGGGTGACCATGCTAATCCCCTCAGGGTAACAGAATCCTTCCCTCTTCCTGTCTTGCCTGTTTTCATCCGCCCTTTATTTCTAGTCCCTTCCTGCCTTCGGATCTTCATTGCTGCGCAAAGGCCGGTCTCGTGCGGCTAAGGGTTTTACGGACAGTGAACCTTCCTGCCGTAACTGTGAGCCCAAGGCTCTGTCTGTCGTACGTTCCAGGCTTGAAAGGTGTCCCAGGGTCGTCATCTTGGGGGTTCCACTAGTCTCTATCTGACCAGGAAGCCCATTTTTGTGTTATTTTGTTTGTAAAGGTTTTTGAGCTTGGTTTCACATTTGTTTCCCAT
>PVJH01032514.1:0-22588 GCA_004026705.1 Nesogale talazaci | reverse complement strand
CAGTAGCTTTTCCCTATGCCCCTTTTGCA
The DNA here is from genome assembly GCA_004026705.1 of Nesogale talazaci. Taxonomy (NCBI): domain Eukaryota; kingdom Metazoa; phylum Chordata; class Mammalia; order Afrosoricida; family Tenrecidae; genus Nesogale; species Nesogale talazaci. The sequence goes on along the minus strand of PVJH01032514.1, from coordinate 22,559 downwards.
GTTTTTTAAAAACTTACCTCAGTGGATTAATGTTGTACTTGTCCTCTTGTGCTTGACTTACTTTGCTTAGCATAATTTCCTCCAATTCTTTCCAGGCAGTGCTGTGCTTCATACGTTCATTACTGCTTTTTTTAAGCAATATTTCGTACTCCATTGTATGTATGTACCATAGGCTTTTAATCCATTCATCAGTTGATAGAAATTTGGGTTGTTTCCAACTCCTTACAATTGTGAGCTTTCCTGTGATGAATATTGGAGCACAGATATCTGACCGTGGTTTGTTTCTTGCCTCTTCTGGGTATATACCCAGTAGGGGGATTGCTGGTCATCCCTCTTACAGAAGGGTCATGGAGAAGAGACAGCCAATCAGAGTACAGTGTGACAATGATGAAACATACAACTTTCCTCTAGTTCCTAAATGCTTCCTCCCCACCCACCCCACTCTCATGATCCCAATTCTACCTTACAAATCCAGCTTGACCAGAGGGTGTACACTGGTAAGATAGGAACTGGAAAAACAGGGAATTCAGGACACATGATCCTTTCAGGGTCAGTATTGAGAGTGGCAATACTGGGAGAATGGAGGTAGGGTGGGGTAGAAAGTGGGAACTGATGACAAGGATCTACATAAAACCTACTCCCTGGGGGATGAACAACATGAAAGTGGGTGAAGGGAGACTTCGGACAGTGTAAGATATAACAATAATTCAAAAATTGTCAAGCCAGAGGCCAGAGATGCTCCCCCCCAAAAAAAAAGGAAAGAAAAAAATTATCAAGGGTTCTTGGGGGAGGAGCAGCTGGAAGGGAGGAGAAAAATGAGCCGATACCAAGGGCTCAAGTAGAAAGCTAATGTATTGGAATGATGAGAGCAACAAATGTACAGATGTGCTTGACACATGATGTATGGATTGTGTATAAGCCCTTCATTTTAAAAAGGGGGTAGACCTACTCCCACCAGGGGAGTGATGCCACACACACACACACACAAACAAAAAGGTAGTAGGGGGAAAGAGTTATATCCTGACAAAATGTATGTATGTATGTATATTTGTGATTAGAGCTGTATGAGCCTGAGCCTCCAATAAAATTATTTAAAAAAAAAGAAGTACTAAGATTTAGGAATAAAATGTTTTTTATTTGCTAAAAATAAAAGGATGGTATTATACTAAAAAAATGTAAAGGAGACAATAGGACACTGAGAAAAGCCAGGAAGTAGATGGCAAAGATCATAAAACTTCCAATGCAAAAATAACTACAGGTGTGATCCAAAACAAGTGAAAGGTCTTGCTAAATAGAATTTCAACTGTGTTCCCTGTGTAGTTGTTAGGTTGTATTGACTCAGCTCAGACCCACAGTGACCTGATGCAAAACAGAAGGAAACCGTGCATAGCCCTGCATCCTTCTCCCTGCTGTTCCTGTGCTTGAACATATTGTTGCAGCCACTGTGTCAATTCATCCCCTTGAGGGCCTTCATCTTTTTCACCGCCCTTCCTTTAGCAAACATGCTGTCTTTCTCCAGGAACTGGTCTCTCCTGACAACATGCCCAAGTATAAAAGAGGGAGTCTCATCATGCTTGCCTTCACAAAGCACTCTGGCCATAATTCTTTCAAGGCAGATTAGTTTGTCCTTTTAGGAGTCCACAGTACTTTCAATATTCTTCCCCAGCACCACAGTGAAAATGTATTGATTCTTTTCTGACTTTCTTTACTCAATGTCCAATTTTCCCTGGAATATGAGGCAATCAAAACCCCCTGACCGTGGGTCAAGCACACTTTAGTTCTCAAAGTGAAGCATCCCTGTTTTTCAATACTCCCAAGAGGTCTTGTGCAGCCAATTTACCTGATGCAATATATCTTTTGATATCTTGATTGCTGCTTCATGAGAGTTGATTGTGGATCCAAGAAAGATAAATTCTTGACAACTTCAACCTTCTCTCAATTTATCATGGTGCTACATATGATTCCCTAGGTTAGTATTTTTGTTTTCTTCACATTGAGTCATAATCCATACCGAAGGCTCCAAGATTTGATCTTCATCAGGAGTGCTTCAGGTTCTCCACACTTTCAGCAAGCAAGGTTATGCCATTTGTATATTAAAGCTTGTTAATAATCCTTTCCCCAATCCTGATGTCACATTATTTTTTCATATAATTCAATAATTTCTCTGGTGATTTTTTTCACCACGCAGATTCACTGAGTATGGTGAGATGATAAAACACTAACACATATTTAAACCTGATTTTAAATCATTTCCTGATTTTAAACCATGTTATATTCTTTTGTTCTGTTCATACAGTGTTGCCTCTTGATCCCTGTACTAGTTCTGCATGAGTATTCTGGAATTCACATTCTACTCAAGGCTATCCATAGCTTGTTATGATTCATACAGTTGAATACCTTTGCAAAGTCAATGAAATATGAGAAAACAACTTTCTAGTATTCTTTGCCTTGAGCCCACATCCATCCAGATAAGCAATGATATCCCTTATTCCATGATCTGTTCTAAATCCAGTCTGAACCTCTGGCAGCTCCCCGTCAGTGTACTGCTGCAACAATTGTTGAATGTCAACAAAATTTTACTTGTGTGCGATATTGTTTTATAGTTTGAGGATTCTGTTGGTCAGCCACACTGTAGGTTATACAAGATCAAAAACAAATTCACTGAGTCGATGCCAACTCAAAGCAAATCTACAGGACCGGGTAGATGCACCTCTGTGAGTGTCCAAGACTGAAACTGCTTACAGGAGTAAAAAAAAAGCCATCTTTCTCCTGACAAGTTACACCAGGATAAGTCAAGAGGTATTGCTACAATACATATAAACCTCACACTATGACCCACAGGCCACATGCGGACCACTGAGGACATTTATCTGGTCCGCTAGGTGTTTCTGCCATGGCTGGCTGTCCTGCTTAGCAGGACACTGGGTCAGTAGTGAGCATGTGAGGAATGTGCACCGCACTCTCCCACTCCCCTCTTTCCCTCTGTCTCCACCTTCTCTCAGTCTCCGGTGTGATCAGACGAGTCATGAGCAGGCATGAGAACCAAGGAAAGAACAAGTCAGGAATTATTTTCTATGTTAGGAGTTCTATTTTTTTTAATTATTATTTTGCAGTTAAGTAGGGCCTTTTTTGTGGTTAAGAGGGCCTTTTTCCTGAGGTTAGGAGGTCTTTTTTTTGGCAGATAGAGGCGCTTTTTTTGAAGTTAGGAGAGCCTTGTTTTAAAGTTGGTCAGTTGTTTGGGGTTGGTTTCTAGGGGAGTTGCGTCACAACACTCAGTGCTAATGTCAGTGCTCAGAGATCATGAAAGTGGTCAGTGCTTGGTGTTAATGCAAATGGTCAGTGCGCAGTGTTATCACATGGGGGCTCCAAACTGGTCGTCTTCCTAGGTCCCCAAGAGCACTTCATCTTGCTCTGCAGACAGCCAAGAAATAGGAAACCCAGTTTAACTGTCAGTCAGTGCATTTATATTCTGAATGCTATTCAGTTGTGTATGATGTTGTATGTTATGTGCTGTGTAATTCCCAGTTCACACTGTTGCGATCTCTGAGCAGTCCTTGAATGACTTAACTCACATTAGATTCGGAAGAAAAAAAGGCATACATGTCTTTTTTCTTGCAGTGAAATCTGATCACATGGGTCTTCTTAGCCATGCATTCAGATTCTTATGCGAGTTCACAGATTGCAGTGCGGTTCACACAGGGTAGTGTGAACTGGAAAGGTGGTGGAAGAACCGGCTCTGTAATCATGTAGATTACCACACCGCACTAGTGTGAGTCTGAGATAAAAGTGGAGTTCCATCAATATGCGCACTGGTAAGGATGAAATGATGTGGACAGGCAAGGTTACTTTGATGGACACCGTTCAGATTGCATTGATGGGCAGTGCAGTCCACATGTCACTGTGTGGGCAAAATTATTGCTGGTATGCTGTTTTTTGTAGCTATATAGATATGTATATTATATATATATATATATATATATATATAAAACTAATAGTAATTTGGAATCCCTAGGAAACAATGATATGCAGAAAGAGAAAATTTGACTCGGAGTGTAGGATATTCAAAGAACGGTGGATTTATGGTTACTTTTTTACGCAGTGCAAGGAAAGAGCTGTGTGATTGATATGCCAGAATATACTGTCTGTGTTCAATTTGTGTTGATGCTATTAAACTCAACATAAAGATGAATATGATTGTTCAGAGAAGTGAGAAAAGATAAAATATTAAAACTGAAAAAAAAGTGACAACAACAAAATATTTTTGTGAAGCAGAAGCAGCTAAATATTTCATCACTACATGCAAATTTTCAAGTTCCCAAGCTAATAGCATGCACTGGCAGACAATTTGTGGAAGTAGAATTTGTGAAAGAATGCTGGACTGAGTCCTGGTGGTGTAGTGGTTGAGTGTAGGACTGTGGCCCACTGGGTTGGCGGTTCAAATCCAGCAGCAGCTGTCCAGGAGCAAGGCTGGGCCTCCAACTCCCACCATGGGACAGTGATACCTCCCCCTCCCTCCCAAAAAAAAACAAAAGAATGCCTTCTTTCTGTTGCCAAAAAGATGTGTCCAGAGAAGGTTGATTTATTTAATACATTGAGTCTTTCAGGACCTACAGTTACATGAAGGATTGCAGAGATAGGAGACGGTTGCATCAGCATTTGCAAAACTCCACGAAGAAAAAAACTTTCATATTTTCGCTTGAAACTTGACGAAAGTAGTGATGTTCATGAATCTGCACAATTCCTAATTTTTATTTTTGGGATGAATGACTATTTCGAAGACAGAGAAGAGCTTGAGGCAGTGCAAAGTATCAAAGGAAGAACTACAGGAGAGGATATCTATGAAAAGGTTTGCTAAACGGTGAATGCTTTGGAGCTGGACTGGGCTAAACTAGCCAGTGTGACAACTAGTGGTGCTCCTAACATTTTTGGGGTCTAATTTTGGGGGTTAATTGTTCACATTAACCAACAGAAGGACAAACATAGCCAATCTCATCCAATAGCCATACACTGCCTCAACCACAAAAGAGCACAGTGTAGTAAATTAGTGAAGTGGGACTCTTATGAAATTGTGGTATCTTATGTTAACTTCATTAGAGCTAATGCACTAAACCACATACAATTTCAGGAATTCCTGTCTGAGTTAAATGTTGACTATGAAGATATTCTGTACCACACAGAAGTCTGCTGGCAGAGTTGAGGGAGACTTTTGAAACATTTCTATGACTTACTTCCACAGATTACAGCTTTTCTGCATTCAAATAAAAAGAAGTACCATTGCTTAATGATGCAGAATGGAAATGGCACCTTGTCTTTCTGAAAGATGTCACAGAGCTCCTCAACAGTTTCAATGTGCAACTTCAAGGAAAGGGAAAGCTCATCTGTAATATGCAATCACATGCGAAAGTGTTTAAAGTAAAATTAGGACTCCTCATCAAGCAAGTGAAGGAAGAAAATTTCTGCCATCTCCCCACAACTCAAAAAATCTGTTAGCAGAAAAACCATTGGTTGTATTTCCAAACAAAACGTGTGGATTCACTGGAAAAGTTGCAAAAGGAGCTCCAATTTAGATTTAAAGAGTTTCATCTCCATGAATAGGACATACAGCTTTTCTGCTGACTTTGAAAATGTGGATACGGTTTACCAAATGGAACTGGCTGAACTGCAGAATTGGGACACTCTGAAAGACGCATTCAAGTCAAGCAGCCTTCCTCATTTCTACGTATCTCTCCCCTCTGAGACATATCCTAATCTCAGGAACCATGCACTCAAAATGGCAACCATCTTGGGCAGCACTTATGTCTGTAAACAGACTTTTTCCAGAATAATGAAATATCCAACTAGATCTAGACTAACTGATGCACACTTGCATCATTTGTTATGGCTAACAGTGACAGATATGGAACCAGATATTGACCATCTCATTAGCCAAAGGCAGGCCCATAGTTCCCATGGAACTACTGGTAAGTTTGTTGATTTAACTTTATTTGTTCTTCATTTTAAATATTATAGTTGTTCCCATTTTTTTACTTAAAATAATATATGTGCAGTGTGCATATTAATTTGTTCATAGTGTTTTTTTTTTAAACTATAGTCCGGCTCTTCAACAGTCTGAGAGACAGTGAACTGGCCCCCAGTTTAAAAACATCGAGTGCAGTAGAGTGTTTCTTAGTGAATGAGCAGAGGGATAGTCTCCTGCCTCTAACGAAGAATTAACAGAATTCCCTGAATCCTCAGGAGAAGGCCATGCACACACAGAGCCCTCATTGGCTATAAAACCTCTGATAGACTATACTACAGCCCTACACCCTTAAACCTCTTGTGCTAGCCTGGGTAAATTAGAGTAACAAATTCGTAGACACGCATATGGATATAAGGGCACACTTTATATACAAGAGGAATAGGACATTAAGAAAGCATTGCAATCCAGTCCAGTTTAAGGTCATAAGTCTGATATTAGTCCATGTGCCCAATACCAGTCTATAACATCTCCTTCTGACTCACGAAGTCACAAGCCAGTGGATGCAGAATCCTGGCACTGGCAGGGGTCTCCCTATGGCTCCTTGTTTCCAGGTCTCAGGGCCCATCAATAGTATCCAGTGGTGGCAGAGGCACCTCAGCATGGGCAGGGATCGCCACATGGCTTCACCAGGCTCAGAAGACTGGTTCCATTCAGGTAAGGCCATGGCTTTTCCTCCAGCTCCTTTAGCTCCTCGGATGCTGCCATCTTGTCTTGTCTGTAATTCATCCTCCCTGAGACTAACTCCCAACAATTGGGGGAATAGCTTCTCATCTCCACCAGGGAAATATCGTGAGATTTCCCAGAAACCTCAGGAGAAAGCCATGCCCACATGGAGGCCTCCTTGTCTGCTCAGTAGCTCTCTCCAAATTAACAGGATAGATTACATTCCTACATCTCAATCATGAAATTAACATAAGCACATGACTGCCACATCTCCCAAGTCTCAAATTAACATCAACTTGTAACTACAGCACCACGATAGGAACATTCTCTTCCACAAAGCAGTTTACTTTTCTTTTAGAAAAAGTTGCTGACTTAGATGATCTGACAGGTTTTGTGTTTTGTGTGTGTGTGTCTGCTGTTTTGTACACAGCAGGGATCTTGCAAGGTGTGGATTGTTCCCTAACTGTAAAATTCATTTTGAGCTTGATAAGAAGGTCTCACTGCTCATAATGGCAAGAGAACGTCACTAAGGAAGAGTGATTAAGGAAGAGAAAGTCATTCCTCAGAAGAACTCTCCTTTGGTCTATGGCCATGTGAATATTATTAAAAGATAAAAAATTTACATGGCTATCACTTTCCCCAAAATTCTTGGTCTGTGCCTGGTAAGACAATGTGAAAATGATCATGGCAGAGTGGGAAAAGAAGTAGAAAAAACAAAAGGAAAAGTGACCTCATTATTCCTAATTATGACCATAGTTGAGCCATCTTCCCCCCTATCCCCTATACCCCCTTGCTCAGGCCTCACTTCCTTGTGGCTCGTCCAGGCTTTGTTGAGCACAACGACATGATTTTGGTATTGAAGTATGTAAAATGGGTTTAACTATGAAAACAGTACTTGCTAGATGTCGTCAGACACGATAATGACTCTAATTAGGAGAGGTGATTGTTGTGTCTATCTTCTTCCATCAAAGATGGCTTAGGGATGTTTAGTTAACTATTGCTGGGTGCTCTTGTGGTTAGGTGTCACTGAGTTGGTTTTGGCTCTTAGTGAACACGCGTACAACAGAACACAGCACTGCCCAGTCCTGGGTCATCCCAGCCCCACCGCCATCGAGCCAATTCTAACTCATCGCGACCCATCGGAGACGTTCCACATCTAATAATCTTCGTGGGAACAGATGGCCTTCTCTTTCTCCCAAAGAGAGGCTGGTGGATTCTAGCAGCTAGCAGCCCAACCCCCAACGGATATTGCTGGGTCATAGCTACGCCAAAATCCAAATACTGAAAGCAACGCACATTTAAGAGCATTATCTCACAGATTGTTAATTAGGAATCTGAGCGTGGATTACCTTGGTTTTCTCACCAAATGCAATGAAGGCTTTCAGGTGAGGCTGGGTTCTTGCTGAAGGCTCAGCTAGGGAAGGATCTCTTCTCACATAGTTGTTGTGGGTGGAAAGGGGGTGGGCTCTGAGATTTGTGAAGCCGTTGAAACTCAGGCCTCTATTGAAAGTGTATTAGCATGACATCATACTTTCAAATTTGGTTCTCACAGTTTACCTATCAGAATGTGTGACCCATTGGGTAGAAAAGGCAGTACCAGAAAGTCAGTGCAAACTTCTCCAGTTCCAGTGATCCTTTCCATCTACCCATGGACAAAGGACTTCTAAATATGTGAGAAGTGGTGGATTATATGACCTAAGTCACTGATCAGATATAATGTCTAGCTACTTCCTTCTATTGGAATGGATGAAGTTTTGAGAAGCGTACTGTGTGTCTTCCTAATCTTTTACTGGGGTCTTGAAGCCAGATTTACTTAATTTGGAAAACTAGGAATTGTTAATGGCTTCAGTATTGTAGGACACGTTCGTGTTCTTATAAGCATTCTCCCATTCAATCTTTTTAGGAATAAGTATTTTTGAAGTGTTGTGTGCCATCTAGTCAATTCCAAATCACAGTGACCCACTGTGAGAACAAAATCGCCCTACCCCTTTGGGGAAGCAAACCAGAACATCCTTCTTCCATGAAGCAGCTAGTAGAGTGAAACTTCCAAACATTTGTTAAGTACCCAAATATTTGAACGTAACCTCTGTGCCCATAGCTTCAGATAGTGTTACAGTAGGCATCCTTATTCTCTTTTATCGAAGGTAAACCTGAGGATCAAATACATATGTAACTGAACTAGTACAGAAGAAGGAGCTCAGGATTTAGAGTCTTCTTAAACTAATACTGTGTGTTTTAAGTTGAATCTTGTTATTTATTTGCAACTGAGTTCATGCACACTCATGATATGTTTTTGAGTAGAACTGCCACACAGTGCTTTCAAGACTGTGGCCTTTTATAAACATTAATCTGGACAGTTTTCTTGATGCCAGACAGAGGTCTGGCGTCAAGAAACAATCTGTTTCAAGAAACTATCTGTTTTCATATAGCCAAACTCATAGACTAAGTTGAATTAAGAAATTTGAAGTTTAATCCTGCAAGTGTGGATAGAAGGAACTGGTAAGGTTTTTATGTCCAAATTGTTTCAGAGTTCATTTTCAGTCCAGCAAATTATATACCTATATTGTGAACTAGGTGACAAGAAATTGGCTTTACAATGGTCCCAAGAGGTAATTAACCCATGTTTATTGTGATCAAAGGACAAAGGCGATTAAGGTTCCTAGGAGACAGTTTGCATCTCCCCAAGGGATAATCAAAGCGTCAATTGATGTTTTCATCTCTCCAGAGGCTGTCAGGCCAGTACCCACTACGGTTGCAGGACCTATCAGTTATTTTACTGCATTTTCTTTCCCTTTCCTGAATGGAGAGCATCCTTGAATTATTAACAGATTTTAAACGATTTTTTTTTCATTCTAAGCAAGGGGACTGTTACATTCTAGGTTCCTTTTATTAAAATACATCTCAAAAAACAGCATGATCATTCTTCCTCCTCCATCTATCACTCTGAGATGCCTCTCAGACCAGCAAAATAAGCTTGCAGCCATCCAGTCTATGGTTAGCGAGTGTGTGGTGTAGGTGTATAGACATCTACACGCATGAATAGGTACACAGGAGTATATATCTGTCACAGATGAGAGTATGCAAATGTATATGCACCTACACTCAAATATTCAAAGGGAATATAGCTAGAGATGTTTCCCAGACAGAGCCAAATACTTTTGGAGTATGGTTTTCTGAGTTTGAAGACTGGGTCTTTGTCCTCATGGGAAGACTCAGTCCATTGAAAACCACAAAGTTCACTTTCTGTGTCCTAGTACGGCTAGTAGCATCTGGGTTCTTAAAAGCTGGGGTGGCCATCAAAGATACAACTATTGGTGTCAACCCTTTAGGAGTAACGGAGAAAAAGTGAAACTGTTCTACATACTTAACAACCTGCACAAACACAGCAACTAGATGGTGTCTTCCTACCATTCGTGGCCTTTCTGATCAGGCTGCAATTGAGGGACCCGGATAGAATGGCAAAATATAACAAACAATTCAAAATTCTTAGGAAGCCTAAACTTACTGGACTCGTTGAGACTGGAAGACTCCTATCGCTTTGAGATATTCTAATCCTTGAATCAAAACTGCCCCCGGGTGGAACTGCTGATCTAATTGAAAGTACAGTTGAGTCTATCAACTGCCTTATACAGCTTCTACAAAGGAACCAATGCTATTTCCTAAGTATATAAGTGATGTCAAGAATAATTTATAGTAAAACAGCTGATCATTATTAGTCCCATTGATACATAGAATATATTAGGGCTGTTTCTGGAAGTCAACCTAAAAGAGTATTTCCATGTACCTTAAATACTCTGCCAGCACTGCTTTCTGTTAGCATTCTATACCTGGGACTTCACATGGGACGAGACTGTCTCTCTTGTTCAGTCATACATTTTGTAGAGCTTTTACATTAACAGCAAAAATAAAACCCTATGATTAACTTGCCAGGCTATAAATGTCTGCAGCAGTGGGATGATTTAACTCCGTGGACAAGTTTGTGAAACTGAAGCAAATGTTACTACTTCTGTCTTAGGATTCTATTTCAAGAATATGGATGGCAATGTTTTCCTGTACACCCATGTTTTGTACATTCTTATTAATCAAAATTATTTTTTTAAAAACTATCTCTTAAGATCACATTTTAGCAACACAATAAAAAAGATATTACCAGAGTATGAGGCTTCATACTTATAAAGAACCATCTATATAGACCCAAAAATTTGTCAACAATGTCTATAAAGTAAAAAAAAAACAATGTCTATAATGTCAATATGAGAAGACACCAGAGGCAGAAAACTAGAGTACTAGAAATGGAAAAGCCTGACACAATGATAATGTTGATACATTTTGAAAAGTGTATCAAATGTCACTAATTACTGTACACATTATCAAATAAGAACTTAATTTGCTGTGTAAACTTTCACCCGAAGCACTATAAAAGAGATTTAAAAAAAAAAACTATTAATGAGCACAATCTAGATATCCAATGTGGTCAGGCAGGGTTCTCTTAGTGAAATAAAATCAGGACACTAGTAATTCTTTTTTATATATTTATAGAGAGAAGGGTATATAAGATAAGAAAGAAACAGTTAACTAATCTACAAAGCAGTACAAATTGCTCAGTGCAATTCATGTGCGTGAGACAGCTAGAAGACTGGCAGTCCTTCAAGTCTTGAGTGTCGCTGAATAGTCCTCTGTAGAGCAATGCAGGCTATCTGGTCACAGGCAGCAAACAGCAGAGCAGGTCACCAACAGTCAGCCAGATGACAGAGTCCGACAGTCCCCAGCTCAAGAGATGTATATCCCAGGAGCGTGGCGAAGTAGGGCTTGAAGGAACCTCAACTCACAGCTACACAGTCCATGATTAGGTGTACCACGGGCAGTGTTGCTTAGAGGTCGAGGCACAGGAAGAACAAGGCGCTCTCAGGTGCCAAGACCCGACAGCAAGAGAGAGGGCAGGACTTGCTGAGCCCTTCCTATCTCTTCCCTTCAATTCTTCCCGTGTGTTCACTGACTGTGCAGTCACAATAGACCCACCAATCTTCTGTGGCCATGTTGGCATAACAAACCTACCCATCACATCCAATATCAAACTTGAACTCAAAGGAAGGTCCTATTTCAGATGTTGAGGACAGTCAGATGAGCATAGGGCAAACAACAACAAACCACAGGATTAGAGGCTAATCAACTAGGTGCCAGGCTTCCTCATGCCCCCCATTGACCAGATGGCATGGAGTAGTTCCTCTAACACAAGTCCACCTGGACCTCACCTGACAAGGTGACAAGATGAGCCTTAGCTTTAGGATGCCTTCATGCAACTGCCATGGACCTGTGCTTATGAAACATCAAGCTCTTCCTCACAATGGGAGTAGTGCACAGAAACTGGCCTTGTTGCTAGGCTAGGGTGTGCGGGCTTTGGTTCTTTGGGAGCTGCTTGATTCATGACTCACTTCACATGGATGAGGATACTTGTTGGCTGCACCCCCCGCCCCCGCCCCATGGGTTCATTGTGTTGCAGCAGAGAAGAATCCATTTCTTGGAGTTTGTCTCTGTCTTGCTCTGAACGCTGCTGTAAAAGAAAAACCACAAGCAGGTGGCTTTAAAAAGCAAGAACTTATACTCTCACAGCTGAGGAGGTCCAAAGTCCACACTGCATGGAGCTTTCTTTCTGTGGATTTCATGGGGATGTGCCTTCTCTCTTCCAGTTTCTGTACCACAGACATTCCTTGATTCCTTAGGAACCCTCAAACATGCATCCATCTTCTCCAGTTCATTATTCTTCTGTCTCTAATCTCCTCGGGAGAAGTGATTACATTTCAGGTGCATTGTATACTGAAATGATTTTGTTGATTAAAATAAAAGAAATAAAAAAATCCTGTAACCAAATAGGATTTTAGTCATAGGTGTTAGGGTTACAACATATTTTAGAGGAAAAACCTTAAGTGGTGATGGTAAAGACACAACTCAAGCCATCCTATCCTTTTACTCCACTCAGCATGATGTCTGATCCCAGAGCCTGAATTGTAGCAAGGTTTATTATTTCATTTAGTGGACCTTCAGAGAGACCGAAATGGGTAGTAGCTGCAGACAAAATACTACTGCAGGGGACACAGAGGTGACTAAATTTTTAAGAGTGATTAATTTATATGTGTTTCCTGTCCCCCAGAATGAGCCGTCTTAGAGAAAATTCAGATACATACACAGAGGACTCAAGAAGGCAAATGCTCATACTGGCTTTAGTAGCATTTACCAGAGGCCATCGAATAATGAATGAGGAGAGGTTCATTGTTTAGGGGTCAAGGGAGGGATCTATCAAGGAGCAGTGGTGGTGTAGGGGTTAGACATTGGGCTGGTACTCTCAAGGTAAGCAGTTCAAAACCACTAGCTGTTCTGCAGGAGAAAGACGGGACTGTCTAATCTCACAAAGAATTACAATCTCAGAAACCAAGAGTGCAGTCCGACTCTGTCCTACAGGACCAGTGGAGTCAGAATCCACCGGCTGGCTGTAAGGTTTGGAGAGGGAGAGCTCTTCAAAGAGCTATGGTTTCCCCTGAATCATCGCGAGAGCCAGGGAGAAGGTGGAGAAAGGCAATTCAAGAAAACTAAAGTGAAAGGAGTGGCACTTGTGCACAGAATGAGCTGGAGATTCTGCTCCTGTGGAGATGCCATCATATGGAACAGGAAGAACATGGTAATAAGAACTCTACTTGGAGTCACAGGCCTTCAACAGCTCTAGCAGACAAAGTAGTCATGCTGGGCTGAAAGCGACACAACTACAGAGAGACAGAATAAAACATGCACACAACACCTAGCATACCCTAGGTACCCACAAGCTGGCAAAGGAAGAGCCAGGAGTTTGGTGGGTGGAGAAAAGGGCACTAGTAGGAGGGCATTCATAGCTAAGGATGAAGAGTGTGTAGGAGCTGAGAAGAATCTCTTTAAATTTCCTAAATGTGAATAACATACAAGGGGGTTTGAAAAAGTTTGTGAAACAATTCCATTATATTTTAACTCTCATTTTCTATGGACATTTTGAAAGCCACTTCCTATAAACACCCTAGAATGGTCGAGGGACACACATTATTTGTACCACCAGGGATATGCAAGCACTAACACAGGATGGGACTACAAAAAGCCAAGGAAAAATTGAAATAGAAATATGATGATGGATGTAGGGAAAAAAGAGGAACAGATACCAAGGGCTCAAATAGTAAGTAAATATCCAGAAATTGATGATGGCAACATATGTACAAAAATATGCTTGAAACAATTGATGTATGAAACATTTTATGAGCTGAAAGAACCCCCAATAAAATATTTTTTAAAAAGAGAGTTATAGCCTCAGAATCCCTAGGGCATAGTTTTACTTTGCTTTACAGAGGTGCTGGTTTTCAAGTGTATTTTAAAATGATTGCAGAGCAATATTTTTGATTGGTCCTCATATATACAAGAGAAAGTTTGATGGCTTAAAAATAGATTTAAATATCTCAAAATATTTATGGGAGTTACGAAAAAAAAGTGATGACAGATGGACAATCAGAAATAATTTGCTCCCTAATTCTGGTGGAACTGTGCCTTACTCATGAGGCTGTTAATCACAAGGAGACCCATTCAAAACACCAGTTCCTTTGTAAGGAAAAAAATGAGGTTTCCTAGTCCCATGAATGACTTGGATCAACAAATAGAGTCTAGAGCTAAAAGTATTTTTTTTTATAAAAACTACATAGGAATGCTGAATTTGAAAAGTACCATAACTGAAATGAAGAACTTATAAGAGGTGTTGAAGACTTTGAGATTTCAGAAGAATCAGTCTACTTGAAGATAAATAAAATTTATGCTTTCTGAAAAACGAAGACAAAAGTGAAATACAAATGGGCTGAGATATCATCAAAAAAGTGCCAGAAATAAATTGTGTTCTTTGATAGCTTAAATATTAAAAATAGTTCATTCTTAGTTAAATCTTTGATTAAATATTAATTTGTGGTCGACTCTCTGGTTAAAGAAAATAAATTTCAAGTTTTTAATTCAACATTCATAGCTAAATAAATATAAAATAAACCTAAGTTCTATATCTTGGATATGGCAAAGTAAAGCCATGACTTGGGAAAGTTAGAATTGAGGACAGAGACAACTTCATCTACTAGGAGCCTAGGAAATTGGTCACAGTCAAGGCAAATTGCCAAGGCATCAGATAATACCTAGGTTGGCGGTGGCATGAGTAAGTCCTGGCACTAAGATTTCCTAACTCCGGGCTTAGCTGGTGACTTTGAAAGGCCCACAGCAGGCAGGGGAGAGTGAATACCAGAGCAGGGGCAGGGATGTGATGAACTGGATGGTAGAGGGAGGGATTATGAGTTCAGCCCTGCTGTCACCTCCCAACTCAGTATGAACCTTTAGTGATGCATTCCCAGCTCTGTGATGCAAGTGGGCCTAAAGCCAGAGGGGCACCAAAGGCTCAGTTGCCTGAGTGCAACAGCTGAATTCAGAAGATGGAGGGAATGTTCTTTCCGTTTGAATTTAGTGCTTCATGGATCACCTACCAGTACCCCACCTGGCTCACTGAAATAACTTTGGGCATTCTGTATGGAGTGGGATGCTTCTTCCTGTTACTCCCCTTCCTTCCAAGTACTCCACCTGTGCGACTGCCCAAGGAAAGGATAACGGTAAGAAATTCTCAACTCAGCCATAGGAGAGACTGATTTTTCCCCTATACATTATTTTAATTTTTAAAATTAATTTCCTGATAGGGGAACTCTCAAGAAAGAATAGAAGATCAGCACTTCAGGGTCAAGACAAGCAAGTCAGGGGTTAAAGAGAGCATTAATCATCACTTATTTCTTTCATGACAGAAATTTCTTCCTGACTTTTGGAATGTTGATGAGGGTCTTTTCTTTCTTACTCATTACTTTTATTTTGGTCACTATGTCATTATTATTATTATTATTATTTTATCCTTGTCACCTTATTTTGAATCTGGCTTTGGCTATTTCTGTTGGGTTCCCCATTTGTGAAACACAGGAGGTGTGGATAGAAGGTGATCATAATGGACTCAAAGATTGACAGAGAGGCAGGTGGAAGGATCTGAGAGCAGAGGGAGGGCTTGTGAGTTTAGCCCTGTGCTCACCTTCCACATCAGGGGTGATAGGGAAGAAGAGGGAATTTCAGGAATAAAAAATGAAGGTGGGTGGGCACAGAGAGCACTAGAACTAACTGTGATTGCACAACTGGTTTTAAAGAGAATTTAACCATAGGGTGGGGGTGGGGTGTTCTAAAATGGATATGGTAATGATTGTCCAATTGAACTTGATCTGATGGATTGACTAGTATGATATGTAACTCATTTGCCAATAAGATTGTTTATACCAGAGATTTCTCTCTGAATATCTCAGACCATGCATCTCTTTGACTCTTATAGAGGTCAACAGATAAAAATTCAAGATAGAGGCCTGAGGGCTAGATCACTAGAAATTTCAAGGGCCAGAGTACTTCTCACTGGCTCCTCAGTTTCCTTCCCACACAACTTTTGTCTCTGGGCCCAGGACTCCTTTTCTGCCTGGGCTAATCTAAAAAGCAGGGCTGATCCTAGAGAAACTGAACAAGGGAGTGTCACAGAGCTTCAGCCTCCCCAAACAACTCTTACCCACCAAAGCTGAGAGGTCTGAGAGCGCTGACAGGGGAAATCCAGACTACCTCTCACACAGAAGCCATTTCAATCTCCTTGAAAACGAATAAAGGGACAAAGAAACCCAGTGCTTTATTTATTCCATGGAGATTGTCATTCTATGAATCAAAATCATATCACCAAGAATAGACTGAGAATTGGATTCCCGTCTAAAGTCCATTCTTGTACTCCAGCCTCAGGTGGAGACAAGGAGAAGCAGCAGGAAGAGGGACAAACATGGCATTGTGAGAGGTAAGGTTCTGCCCAATCCACCAAGATCTGTAAGCTCTTCTGTCCCCGAGGTCCCCTCATCTTAACGGATGCCTGTTGCGGAAGCTGCTCAGTTAACAGTCCTGAGCTACTGGGGTTGGAAACAGAACCCAGTTAGTTCCCAGATTCCAGGCAGGGTGCCATGGTGGGATGAAGGCTAGCCTGGGAGTGGCCCTGCAGGGAGCAGTGTGTGTGTGTGTGTGTGTGTGTGTGTGTGTGTGTGTGTGTGTGTGTGTCTGTGTGTGTCACGAGCAGATACTGACGGATTTGGAGATGGAACATCCAGGTGCAACTGGGATAAGCTGTGCAACTTTGCCAAGGCTCAGATTCCTCCCTGAGAAACCACAGAGTGTAGTAGTAACCCATGCACAATGGAAATGACAGCGCACCTCCTGCAAGGAGCCATCCTTTGAGAGGAAGCTATCATTTGACCTTGGGCTCCAAAGAGTCTAATTACCCAAGGGGACAGCCCACGCTACATTCCTTTGAGTCTTTGGTGAGGTCTCTGGGCCGCCTTCACCGGAACCGTTCTCCTGGTTTCCAGCTTTCCGAAGCTGCCTGAAAGAAATACGTGGCGCTCAGAACCTGTTTTTGCTTCTGTGGAAGTAAGTAGCTTTCTGCTTCTCCTGGGGTCCATCTTCCGACCAGGGTTCCAGTGTGGCTCTGGGGCTGCAGAGCTACTGGGATGGGCTGGTTTGGGGGACACGTGCGGGGATACAGAGGCAATGACGGGGTTCCGGGGGGTGGGGGATGGGGATCCGAGAAGAGTAGTCTATCAAGGCTAGGGGAGGGGTGGGTGTGCACCGGAGGTGGCCCCACCCTTGCCAGCCTGCTAGGTCCTCCTGCCCCTTCACTCCTGGCTATAGTCTGATCCTTCTGTCTCCTGTAGCCACTTGGGAAAACCCCCTGACACCGGCAGCTTTTGGCAACAGATAAATCAAGACACCTCTGGGAGGTCAAGAAAGAGAAGAATTATTGACACCCGCGAACGTGTGGGTGTCTGCAACGGTTATGCAGCTCATTCATCCCGGCGCCCTCGGTCTCAGACCTCCAGACTTCCACCGGGCCGGATGACTCTCTCAACTTCTGATCCCTCACCCTCATGGAATCGGTCACCACACTTGCCACATTTCCGTGACAGCCTTTCACCCACCCCACTGATTCTTTCCTCTCCCAGTCCCCACCCCCGGGATTCACTGACCTACCTGGAGTCTTCGAAAACTCCCTCTGTTTCTCCACCACCTCAGCCAGGATTGACCCTTTCTCAGAATGACATGAAAGTGAGGTCCCAGCAGAGCCCAGCTCCAGGTAACTGCCGCTCCACATCTTCTGTCCCAGCCAAAGCAGGCCACCCTCTTTCCTCGCCATCTCTGGGTCGGGCAGCGGCCGAGGCCTTGCAACTTCCATCTTCAGAATACTTTGGGTCTCCCAATGAGCACACCACCTGCCACCCCCAAGGAAACAATATTGGGGGAGGACCCACAAAGAGTGAAGTGGAAGTAGGGAGCCCCACCTTGCTCATTCCTGATGTCCAGAAGCTGCTGAAAATGGAAACCACAAAGGGAGACCAATTGAACACTCACAAAAAAAAAGAAAAGGGTTTATCAGAATACCATCAGAAAGCGTTAAATATGCCAAAGACTGTCGATGGGGAGCAGACCATTATACCTCCCCTACCCTTCTGGAACGCCAACATTGAAGTAGAGCAGCTACCCAGACCTCAGAAGCATTTCCAGCAAAAATTCAATGAGTTTTTCTTGGGTCTCCCTTTTCTGCACAGCGAGTCCCTGGTTGCTTCTCTCAGAGTCTCTGGCTCCACTTTATTTGGCCCCTCAGTTTTATTTAATGCACTTCCGAATGCCTTACCTGCTGAAATAAAAGCTAAAGAATACCCACTCCTGCAGCAACCCCACTCATTGTCCTACACTGAAGCCCAATTTCAACCTTTGACTCCAACTGTATGCCAAGCCCAGGTCCCACCGCTGTCTTCAGTCCTGACTGCGCCCCATGCACAGTCCTGTGGCCTAGTTTCTTCTACTCCTGCTATCCCCTACCCTATGGTTCAGAATAAGTCCCAAGCACTCATTCCAAAAGCACTTCTGGACCTGGAATACCACTTTTTAAACAAACACCAGGAAAGAGAGAGTTCCTTACCTTCCATGATCCGACGATCCCAGGAAGCTTTTTATCTCCTCAGTCACACTCCTCCCCAAGACAATCAGAGTGTCCAGACCTCAAAGTCAGACTGCTTTCTTCCTGGCTGTTTTATCACTCCTGAGTCCCCGAAGCAATTAAACATACATCTTCAAGAGAACCTCCCTCAACTTCAGGAGGCCCTGCCCAGTGAGAACCTGGAATCTCCGGCACTAAAGTACCTTCAAAAAAAATTTCCAGGGACATGTCAGGAAATGAAGGAGCCCAAATTCTCCTGCTCCACACCTATAAGGAAGAACACAATGTCAGATAGTTTCAGACACTCTGGAACGTGTCAGCGCGGCAGAGCAGGTGCCCAGCTGAGGAGCAACTCTGCCAATGAGCGAGGCAACCATTTGGATAAAATATTAACAAATAGCCTATTTATCCAGGGAATAGGAAGCTACAGCCCAATGGAAACTCTGGGAGCAGACTCCAAGGAGTTCAAAAGTGATTTGAGGATACACACTGGGATCAACTCAGGAACTTACACCCTAAGGTGCCCAAACAAAATCAAAGAAGAAAACACCCTGATTGCCCACATGTGCAGGAAGGTGGAGCAGATTAGAAAGGACGAGATTCCTGCAATTGTATGTCGTTCCAAGCATGTTTTCTCTAAGTCTCTGACTCACCCAAATGTTATGAATCTGGCATGCTGGGGAGATCCGGAAGATCACCTGCACCCAACTCAGAACCTGTCCTTTCTCCATCCAGACACTCAGCAGGTGTTGGAATCACATATTGCAAGGCTTCAAATGAAGCAAAGATGGTGCCTACCCCTCAAAGTCCTTGAGCCCATAAATATCTTAAAGGCAAGAAAATGTAACCGATTGCCCTTTTCACCACAGTCCACCGTCCCCGGCTTAGCCACCCACAAAACTTCACCTAATCCAGTAGCTGAGGCTATCAATGCCCTGGGAGAAACCTGTGAAGCAGACTATGGGGGGAGGACAGAGAAATCAACCCCTATCCCGGAGAATCCTTTTGTTGATTGCTCGCCAACAGATGAGCAAGTTCTGAGAACCCCGACAGATGAACAAGTTCCGAGAACCCCAATCTGCTCCCCACCCAATAATGACAATGGATGCTCATTGGACCTCAGGCAACCTCCTTCATCCTTCCTGCCCAGTATCCTTTGCAGGCCCTTCCAGAATGAAACTGCCCTGGGTGTCCAGAGAGGGTGGCTAGAGCAAACCACAAGTCCAGTACTGACCTGCAAGAGATCCAGGAAAGAGAATGATAATTGTGCCCTAGGATGCTCCAGATTGGAAATGAATGATAAATGTCCACCTTTAGGAGACAAACAGATGGCGAGGGTGATCAGCAAGCCCTATGAAAGACAGTTAGGAGACAGAGATATTTTCAAAATCAATGTCCTGTCAAAACCAGAAAGCAAAGAGGTGGAGCTGAGGGATTTAGAGATTCCAGGATATACTAAAAGCTGCCTGTTACAGAGAAAGTGTGCTCAAGTTCCAGAAAAGCCAAGAGTGTGCAATGAGGTTAAGCTCCATGTAGAGGCAGCGGCAGACAAATGCTGTCCTGTTGACCCGCTCCTAAAGGACTGCACCACTGATGTGTACCAGTCCAGGAATATTTTGACTCCTCCGGTTGGTCAGTGTTGCCCCCAGAATTTGTTCCATGGGAATAAGGCCGCTTGTCAAAAGCTAAATGATTTTGCAGTGACTAGAGCAAATTCCATGGGGCCACAGAAGAGCCCCAAACTTCAGGAACCCTTGATGAGGAAGAGGAAGAATTTTCTTCCCTCTGACAAGAGGAATGCCCCTAAAATACCCAAACCAGAACAGCATGGGAAAGGATTAACCGAAGTAGGCATTACCCAAGTCTATGGGATAAGCCTGCCCGTGCAAGACAAAAACCTGGCTGAATGCCGTAAGATCAAGTGTTCACAGGTCCCACCAGAGAAGGGACGGCTTCCTGCAAAGGGCCACTGCAGAAAATGGGCAAAGCATTTTTTCCACTGGATTTCCTCCAGTAAAAAAGTGGTAGCACGGGGTGATCCTTTGCAAAAAGGAAAGCCCGAATTAATCGGTGGTCACAACTGTGGGTTGATTAAACGAAAACCATTCTCTCCTGACAAGGTTATACACACTAAGGTGCTCATAACCAATGTTGGCCAAAATCTAGATGAGAAAACAGGGTGTCAGCGTAAGTATCATGCCTCAAAGTTATGCTCACGAAAACAAATCCAGGCCACAGATAAGGAATGTTCCTCCAGCTGCAGGGGCATGACAAGCGGCAAACCCTGCCATCATTTGGCGATACCGGACTGCCAGGGTCTTCCTCCTAGGAGCCCCTGTATTAGGGATGCAGTCACAAATTTCTGGAAGTTCATGTGTTTCAATTTCAAAGCCAAAAACCAGGCAATGCCCTCCAGGAAGTTCGTATCCCCATCTATCGGTCAGCATTCCAAGCTGAAGAGGTGGGCATACTCCAGTTACCCTTACCACTGCCCACGTCACTGTCTTCGAGAATATGTCTTATCTGGAAAATTAGAAGATGCTTCTTCTGCCCTGATTAATATGAAAGTTTTACAGGAAGTTAATCCATGTCAGCCATATTAGTCTATTCTCCATAGACTAAAGGCTTCTCTTAGCCAAGATATTTATTGATCTGTAATACAGATTTTTCCCCTTCTTCATTTCCGTGTGACTTCTGTAATATATGGTGGGGATCTGGGGGTGGTGATCACATCTATTCTTTTGAGAACTGGATTTGGTATCTGGAAGGGCTGGGCTATGGAAAGGGGGATCACAATTTTGCACACCCACTTTCACCCCAAATTCTTCAGTTTGCACCTTCTATGATTTATCAGAACACTCATAATGGGAAAAACTCTGAAGGACCCAACTCAGTAAAGAAGGGCTCTGGGTGCCATTACTTTCTGCCTTGAACTAATCCAGGCATGACATTCCAACTCAGTTGCAGGAAATGTTCAGACCAATGTAGCTTCGCATATCACAAAGTGGGCAAGAGACATTTAGGGGCCTTTCTCAGTCCTATTTCTCCATTTAATGCAGGCTGGGGAGTTTGGCCCAATGGTCCCCCTCTGTGTTAGTCTGGGTAGACCAAAGAAACAAACACACATAAACGCATATGTATATAAGGGAGTTTTGTGTAAAGGGGAGGTGTACATCAAGAAAGCATCCCAACCCAAGGGTGATGAAATCCACAAGTCCAACATTAGCCTAAATGCCTGACACTGATCTACAAAGTCTTCCTCGGTTGCTGAAAACACACGCAATGACGCAGAATGCAGGAAGAAAGCCTAATCAGCAAATGTGTAAGTGTCTCAGCGCTGGCAGGCGGCTCCACACGGCTGCTCCAGCACCCAGGACTGCATCAAAATGGGTCCTTGTGACTTCTCCTCAGGAATGTCTCACAGTGTGATGGGTAGGTTTGTTATGCCAACATGGCCACAGAAGATTGGTGGATCTCTTGTGACGGCACAGCCAATGAGCGTGCAGGATGAGTTGAGGGGCAGATGTGGGAGGGGCTTCGTAGGTCCCGCCCCCCCCTCTCTTGCTTCTGGATCTTCGGACCAGAGAGCTGCTTTGTTCTTCCTGTGCCTCGACCTCCAAGCAACACTGCCCGTGGGACACCTAACCGTGGACTGTGTTACTGTGAGTTGAGGATCCTTCAAGCCCTGCTTTGCCACGCTCCTGAGATATACATCTCTTGAGCTGGGGACTGTTGGACTCTGTCATCTGGCTGACAGTTGGTGACTGTTGGTGACAGTTGGTGACTGTTGCT
>PVJH01032513.1:0-22636 GCA_004026705.1 Nesogale talazaci | reverse complement strand
CGTGGATCAGGTGCACCTAAGCTATCCAAGTGATAGCCTTACTCTTCAACATTTTACTGAGCTCTAATGCCAAAGATTTTCCCAGTACAAATCACTTGATTTCTTGACTATGGCTTTCATGAGTGGTGTCCTCTTGAATTTTACTCAAGGACCTTTCTCAGTACAATAATCCTTATCTTCATAAAACTACTACTGTTATTAGCGAACACTTGGGTGGCATGGTTAATATACTTAGCTCCTAACAAAAAGAAAATTCACATCCGCTGAAATTCCCTCAACAGGCCCTGAGTTTCTACTTCTGAAAACCCCATGGAGCACAGTGCTTTGAAACACAGGGGTCGCCAGGATTCAAAATGGACTCAATGGCATTTGGATGCTGGCATTTCATTACACACAAATGTATAGGGCAAAATTATCTCTGACCCACCCCACCCCCTTGCAAAATCATTCTTTTGTGTTCCTTTTGTTTTTTAAAAAAGTGCAATCTAATGTGTACTACTACATAAACATTTCAAATGAGAATGTGAGTTTTGCTAGAAGTTTGTGACTTGGCAGAAACACTGGTGTTTCTAATCTGTTCCTCATAACACATCCCCCTGGGAGACCCAATCTGCTGTGCTGGAGAACTCTCCCAACAGGGCAGCACTCGAGGAGAACCAAGAAAGAGCAAGACCCAGGAAGCAAACTCTTTAAAGCCGACAACTATTTGATCTTCACATTAGTATTACAAGTTAGGTGATTTAACCCCAAGAATAGAGGTAATATTTAGGGAGGTCTGGAACCCACCCCCACCCTCCCTGACAGTTTCTTACCACTGAACCTACAGTGCCTAATAGCATACAGCTCATTGCTGACAGGTCAATTTTTGTGAACACACAAAGGCACACAAGCTGAGCTCTTAGCAAATATTTTATTTGAAAGGTAACCTGGCAATCATGGAGGGCATTTTGGCATCTTTGCTTCCGACTAGGTTGTGGCCATCTGCCTTCTTTGGTGGGAGATCATTTAATTGACCAAGGGGGAAGTCTGTCAAGGAACCTGGTTCAAGTTAAACATACCTTCTTCATGCTGGCAGTGTGAGAAGTACTGTTGTGTCACTGTCGACTGTTCACAGGATCCCAAAGGCCACTCCCCAGGGAATCCACAGCAGTGCTTGAAGCAGGATGTGCACTAACTCAGGGGTCTGGAATAGAAAGGGAGCTGCGCCAATCCCCTGAGAAAAGGAACGAAAGCTATGCCAGAGTCACACAGATACAGGGAACACTGTCACTGATGAAGCTAGGACACTAAGTGGAAGCAAAGGGCAACAGTAGGGAATGTGCTGCTACAGTATGAGAGAAACCACTTTGTGGGGCAGCCCCAGTTCTCAATACCGCCGGGCCAAGGTCAGCCCAGTCAAACCACCCTGCCCTACCTGTTAAATCACTTTCCTGGCTGTCACCTCCCTGAGCACCTTCCACATACTGGGCTCTGTGTCCTACACCTTACGCCTCCACACCTCTGAGATGTGGGCATTATCCTGTCTTACACAGAGGAATTGAGGATGATTACACAACACATCCACGATCTACGATGGAGCTCTGATTTCAATCTAGCCCCAACTCAAGTGCTTTTATCATGGAGCAGTGCTAAGCCACTGACTACTTGTGGAAAGCCCACATGCTTCATTCCATCAAATATAACTCAAGTGTTTTTTGCTTGTAAGAGCTTGGGATGTCCCAAGAAAAAAATGCCTCTGTAAATCCTGAGGTTCTTCCTTGGCTGCCCAGATGAGTGAGAACAGGGCTATGGTATCACCAGGCACACTTAACTCACAAGGGAGAACACATCAAACGGTGACCCACTTCCCTAGGAGCTTGTCTTTTTAAAGACCTGTTTTCACTCAGCATAAATAGAAACTGCCTTTTATTGACCAAAAAGCTATGACTAAGGGGGCAGGGAGGACTACCTCTTCTGAAGAGGAATCTCATCTAAGAGGGCAGGTTTGGGTCCTCCAGTCCCTTGTGTCAACAAGGCCCTGTAGCACTGAAACAGGAATTATGTTACTCCGTGGTTAGGCCCAGGGTTAAGTGCTAATTAGAGCAGGTTTGGTTACTTGTGTCTTTTCAAGGTGCTCTAGAGAGAAGCCCAACAGAAGCTCCAACAGGGATTCTGCAGACTAGCTCACAAAATCAAGAGGTTTAGGAGGAACCATGCAGCCCGAGTGCTTCCACTGTCGAGGGTGCATGACTGGAGTCATCGCCTTCCACTTTCTGGACAAGCCATCAGCTTTCGCTTTGCTCCAGGTCTGTGGTTGAACCCAAGTTGCATTGGGCAGTGCCAATGACAAAC
The DNA here is from genome assembly GCA_004026705.1 of Nesogale talazaci. Taxonomy (NCBI): domain Eukaryota; kingdom Metazoa; phylum Chordata; class Mammalia; order Afrosoricida; family Tenrecidae; genus Nesogale; species Nesogale talazaci. The sequence continues at coordinate 20,305 of PVJH01032513.1, read as the reverse complement.
TTGTAAGCAGAATGAATCTGGTTATGCTCAGTCCCTGGATCCAGCGGCTGCTGCAATGCTCACAGATCAGGAAGGGGTTGCCCACTTGTGAGATAGCTAACTTCTCAGCCCAAAGACATGCTGGGAAATGGTCCGAGACTGGGCTTTCCGTTTTCCTCTCATGTAGTCATCAACATATCCTCTGGCACATCTTTAACTCTACCATTAAAGTCTCTCAAGAGGTCTCGATGGGCCAAGAGGGTCTCCACACCCTGGACTTTCTGTTAGAGCTTCACTTCTCTTTTTACTTATTATTTTACTTATTAACTTTGGAATCTTAATTCTTTAGTGTGCCTGGAACTCTACCTACTAAGAACTGATTTAGGGAAAGAGCCAAGGGTGCCATGGTTGGCTTCCTGGTTTCTGCTAGGGCTGAGGATTAGGATAAACCTCCCTTTCATCTTCCTTGAATGGCCTGCATACTTCTTGCATTTGAGTTCTTGGCTCTTTCTTGAATGACTGGCATTAGAGCTGTTTTTTCTACAGAAGTTTGAGTCCCAGGCTGGCTCCAGATGGATGTGGAAATTACCTGGGGCATTTTTATTGTTTTTCATTGATAAGTTCAAAGTGAAAAGGAATTTTAAGTGTTGTCTAGTGCAACATCATACCTGGTATAGGAATTTCCCCTACAGCACTCTGAAAAATGCTCAAATCCATCCAGAAAAGGCTCACCAGCTGGAGGGCACTTCCACTTTCTTCCATTTTCATGAAGGTAATCAGGGTACAAGGAGTCCTAGTGACACTGTGGGCTAAGCATCAAGCTGGTTGGCTGAGATTGTAGACACTGACCCATCAGCTACTCCAAATGAGAATGAGGAGGCCGTCGCTTCTGTAATGATTTATAGTCTTCAAAACCCTGCAGGGCAGTTCTATAAGGTTGCTGAGTCAGAATCAACTAGGCAGCAGTAAGCTAATCAAAGTGCTAACAAGACCAAAACTAACCTCAAATTCCTGGTGGGCTGCCCATTAGATTGGAACTCTGCCTTTTGGATCCTAGGCGCCAACACCTCCCACCCCATCCTCCTCCTATGACAAAGGTCTAGATTCTGGCGAAAAAGCTCTTAATCATAATATGCTGGGGTTCTGCCGATTGTTCATCTTGGTTTGTTCTACAACCCTGCTTTCCTCATCATCTCCGCCTGTACATTGTGAGCTACAACAGACTGGGTCTCCAGTCTGTCTTCCCTGGTTTCTGGTACTGTGCGGCAAGCAGCTGATGCAAGAGCATGTTCAGACAGCTCTCCCAGTGCACGGAGCTGGGGCAGCACCTCTTATGAGGCTGGTTACCTATAGTGAAGAATGGGCTAGGTGATGAGGAAAATCAAATGCCCCTCTCCCCCAGCACTTCATCAGGTTTCCTGTCCAAATCATCACAGACCTAGTTTTGGGCATCGTGGAAAGATCCAAGCGAAACAAAAGAGAATCAACCACTTTTCTGCCCTATACATAGGGCTTCTGCCTTCTCTGCCTGTCTTCTTGAAACAAGAGGAAAACAACAAACTGAAATCATTTCAGTCAAGTTGCAGCAGGAACATCTCTGCTTTGATTTTGCGATTTTATTTGGCGTTGCATGGACAGAAGCCAGAGATAGACAGGATTTTGGCAAGAGAAGGGTTGTATCACAGGGTGGTTTTTTGTTTCTTTTTTTTCAGCTTCTAGAAGCTCCCTTTCCCCCTTTTCAACAGTCTCATTTTGCAGAGCACTTAAAATCTTTCTGGGAAGGGTCTTATCCCCAGTCACGGAGGGAGAGGGAGGAGGCTAGGCTTAGAATATCCTTAGGTGATTAAACCTTGACAAAAGAAAACATGGTCGGCAAGGTCCCTAAGAGCAAGGCGAGGAGGGGCATGCTGTCCTTGGTCTTTGCACAGGTCTCAGGCCTCAGTTATTTCAGAAGTCCCTCAATCTGTCCATGGCCAATGAGGTCAGCCAGCTGGGATGGCGATACTCTGGCGGCTCAGAAAAGCTGTGACCACACTATCAGCATCTCACTGTCATGGAGGTGGAGGCACTGAGTCCACCCTGCTTTCTGAAACACTATGATAGTTCTGTCAACTTTTCTGATGGCTGTAAAGATGATGAGATACCAGGCATGGAAAAGCCAGTTTACTGGCTTGGAAAGATAGAAATTTAATGTGATTGACTCTGAGAAACAACTCAGACACCAGTTCTCGACTGTTCTGAGTGATGTGCCAGTGATTTCTCAGCATCTCTAGCTTATCAAGCTGGGCCATGGAACCCCGATTCCAGTTTCTTAACCCTGACCTTGGCAAAATTATGTTAAACTTTAAATGCCAGCAGGAGTCTAAATGCTTCAAATCAAACAGGGAAAGAAAAGAACTGTTCTCCTGACAAAGCTTTGAAAGTCAGGTGTGCTGTTCTCTCAGCATTAAAGCCAACAGGAAAAGAATGACATCCGGAGAATTGAATGAGGAGGTTGCAGCTGGAATCAAGAGAAGATGACATTTCCAACATTCCCTTGATCTGGGTGGAGACCAGACAGGCTTCAGTCCCACATTCACCTTCTCGTGTCTCATACCAGGCCTTGACTTTGAGGCCCTATTCACGGTCCAGCTTGTTATCCTGCATCTCAGCCTCTTCACTGACATGGAGGCTTTGACTAGATGAGGATGTTGGGATCCTCTCCCGGGCTCACCGGTCTTCACAATGTAGGGACCCTATTATGTGATGGCGTTCCAGAACTCAAGGCCCCAAGGGACCAGGGAATCTTCATTGCAGGCCAGGGCTGGGCTCGGGCTTTCTCCGGGACCTTCTGCCTGCCGTGAGCTCAGAGCACCACAAGTGGAAAGACTCACAACCCTCCCCCTGCACTCCCTTCCCCATACCAATGGCTGGCCTCCAAGCCCACAGCGCCAATACTGAGACCAGAGGTTTCCAGTTCAGTTACAAGGGGCCCCAGAGGCTCCAGCGGCTGTGGAGGTGGGTCACCCTCACCCACACAGCCACCGCCATGGCCCGAGCGCAGGTGATCTTTGAGGGTCTGTTTGTAGCGGAAGCTGCGGCCACAGTGTACACAGGGGTAGGGCCGCTCGCCAGTGTGGATGCGCTGATGCTTCATGAGGTGATGCTTGCGAATGAAGCTCTTGCCACAGTGGGCGCACTGGAAGGGCCGCTCGCCTGTGTGCAGCCGCTGGTGGTTCAGCAGGTGCTCCTTGCGCATGAAGCTCTTGCTGCAGTCGGTGCAGGGGTACGGACGCTCACCCGTGTGGATCATCTGGTGGCGTATTAGAGCCGAGTGGGCATTGAAGTCAATGCCACACTGCGGGCAGGAAAAGGGCCGCTCCTGCGCATGGCCCCGCTGATGCAGCAGTAGGCTGATCTTCAAGCTGAAGCTCCGGCCACACTGAGCACAGCGGAAGGGCCTCTCACTCGTGTGGGCTCGGCGGTGACTGGTCAGCCGGGCCTGGTCAGCAAAGCGTTTAGGGCAATCGGGGCACAGGAAGGGGCGCTCTGCACTGCTGTGCATCCGCAGATGGTAGGTGAGCCGAGATGGGTGGGTGAAAGTCCGGGCACAGTGTGGGCAGGTAGGAGGGGGCTCATGGGCAGAGTCCTGGGGGAAACTGCCAAGGCTGGCCGGCTGTGGAAAGTGCTTGGGGCGAGGGGCACAGGGCGCAGGGCATTCCCCGGTGTGGCCACACTCACGGGTCAGCAGAGCATCCCGGCCAAGGCTCTTGCCACAGAGGCGGCCTGAAAACGCTGGATCACCAGTGGGAGGTGGCAGTGGGTAGTTCCCCAACTGGGTGAAAGTCACCAGGCTCTCAGAGGCACCAGCCAGGTCACCAGCTGGATGGGTGTAGGGCACTATGGGTGCAGACTGGTGGCCTTTGTAAGTCACATCTGGGAAGGTGTCCTTGACTGTAGGTGCAGGAGGAGAGGAGAAGGTGACTGGAACCTCCGAGCATAGGGGCGCACCAGCAAGGCCTTCTGCTTTGACCACCAGCTCCCCATCTGAAAGAAAGCCCCAGAGTTAGGCCTGCGCTCAGTGGCAAGGAGCTGTCAGGCTGCCTGCTGCCCTCAGCCACTCAGGCAGGACCCGCCCTGGAGACTGAGGGTGGCACCTGCACCGGCAGCTGAGCAGCAAACGACCAGAGAAACCACAGCTGTTCCTCAGCCACGCTCTCTTCCTGGTGTCAATCTCCCAGCATTCTCAGTTTCTCTCTGCCCAGAAGCCGTGCAAGATTCCCTGCAATCCACAGCTGCCACAAGGTCAACTGTGGAGTATCACCTGCTCCCGGTCCTTCAAGTCCCCCACGCAAGCCCATCCTGTTGTCAGTATCTGGCCCCCTCGTTCTATACCTATCCTATCTTCTCTCAGCCCAGTAAGCCCATCTTTCAGGGTCCAGCCTGTCTTTACCACTCCCTCAGGCTTCTCAAATACTTAAACCAAACTGCTGCCTTCCTTGTTGCTGTTTCTCTTATTTCTCTAGTCAACCCATCCTGGCACTGAACTTGGGCAAGCGCACCTGGTGTGGACATGCCCCCACTGTGAGGCCCTATCACATAGGAAGGCAGCATCTTTCATTCTTGCCTCCCCAAGTCTCACAGCACCCGAGTAGGAGGACGTGATGGTACAAGCTGTGTGACCTGTCTATAGCACCCAGTCCCTCAGCCCTGGAGACTCCCTGTGATTTATCAAAGAAGCTGCTGAGTCGGCGGGTGCTTGGCTTTGCATGTTCTCAACACAGAACACAAACGGGATGATGTCATTACAGGTATAGTCACAGACCATGTTTTCCTCCGAAAATACAATGCGACTCAGAAATCAGATGCTGAGTATAAGTGATACATGAAGAGAGAGAAACTTAGCATTTAAAAGTTATGAATTCTTGCTTACGATGTACATCAAAAGACTTTTGGCTTCATTTCTAACTTACTTCTGGACTCTGTTCCCAGCCCCACTGCCACCCCCCTTCCTTCCCACCACAGCTCAGTTCTAGCCAGGGTTTCGCAGAGCTGGCTCGAGCAGCCTCAGTCCCTCACTCACCGACATAGGCTCTGCAGTACAGCTCGCTCTCCTTCGCCTCCTGTGGGGCCCCAGCCGGAGGGTCTTCCTCTTGTTTGATCCAAGACAGAATATCTGACGTTGAAATACCAGGTTCTACTAAAGAGAGGAGAAGAGACAGACTTCAGGGACTTGAACTAGCAGGTGAAAATAAGCATGCTGGTTTTCTGATGACTAAGTTCTGTCCAAATGTCTATTTCCAATTGAACTATGACAAAACTGAATTGACTTTAAAAAGATGCTGTAATCCAGGGTGTCCCTAAGAGACAGGGACTCGGTAATGGACTTTCAGTATTAATATTCCACCTGAACTTCTCGGTAAAAGTTTGAGTTCGATGTGAAGTCCACCGATGAGTCAACAACAGGCAGAAACTCAAGCACGCATGCATGACAGCCTACAGTCTGGTTCCTGCCAGCAAGGAGATTCAGATTTCCCGTAAGTTGACACTGCTCTGTCTTCTCCCCTCACAACTACATTGTATTCACATGAGATTTTACTGCAAAGGGAGACTCAATCCAAGCCAATGCCATCTGGTCAATTCTGATGCAGGGAGCAGAAGCACCTGTGGGTTTCTGAGGCTGCAAATCGTGATGGGCACAGGGAAGACGCTTTCTCTTTGTCCTGTGGAGCAGCTGCTGGGGCTGAAGTGCTGACCCTCGTGGTTAGCAGCTGACATGCCTAACCCGTCCCCAACCAGGAATGGCCAATTTGTGGTCTCACTCACCTTCACCTGGGTCTGTGGGGATCTCACTCTCCTCTGGTCCCGCCTGGCCCCCGAGGTGCTGTTCTCCTTCTGGTTGGATCTGAGCTAAGACATCAGGTTGGTTCATGGCATAATCTACAAGAGGAAATGAGAGACGGAGCACAGCAGAGGCTGATGAGGCTGAAATAGTGGTTCTGACATCCAGTCACAAGGGCTTACTTTGGGGCGGCACAGGACTTGGCCCCACCTATCGGCCTCCCGCAGCCACCCTCCCTCAGGAGCTGCGGTCAGGAGAGTTGTGATGTGTGGGAAGGACACACGAGCTCCTTCAGCACTCCCTACCTGCCACAGCCACGGAAAGAAAGCGTGCACCCAGGGGGATCAAGCCCTGCCAGGGCACCCTGGGGAAGCCTGCCCCCCATGCTCTGAAACATGATTTCCTATGTGACAGGGGTAAAATGATCATGAAAGCTCAATCCGAAGGGCAGGGTGACAATGAGAATGGAGGGGATGGGACAGTGTCAAGCTCCCTTTCGAGGTGCTGGCTCAGCCTCACCCATGGAGATGAGGGACTCGTAGTTGCCCTTCATGATATTCTTGTATAGTTCCTTCTGCCACTCGTCGAGTTTTTCCCACTCCGGGGTGGAAAAGTAGATGGAGACATCATCCAAAGTCACAGGCACCTGAAAGCAGAAGCACCGACCCGATTTAGTCCCCGGCCAACACAGCTCAGCTCCCACAGAGGCCCAGCATTCAGCAGTGAAGAGTGAAGGGAAGCCACAGACCAGGACGACCTCCACGGAGAAGGCCACAAAGCTCCATTCTGTCAGATTGCGAGGCACAAGTGCTTGCAGGCATGAATGAGCACACAGAACAAACCACATATCTGTCCACCCACTAAGCACCAAGATTGTAAAAACAGTTTCTGCCATAGAGACCACTAAGAAAGGTCGACTTAATAATCTGAACACCACCATTGGAAAACATAACTGGGTGGGGATGGATGGCTTCAGACAGGAGACGTGACCAATCCTGACGGGTAGGAAGGCTGTAAACAGGCCAAACAGGATAGGTGGGCAAGTAGGCTGGAGAGTGAGTGAGAGGGTGACATCAGGGAAAGCATTGGGAAGGTGCCTTTTGAACTAGACCTTTGGATGTAAGGACATCCTAGATGAGGCAAGCGGACAGAAAGTGGAGGAGTTATAAGGAAAGACACTCAGGATATCAGAGGGTGGGGTGTGAGAAGGGGGGGAAATGGGGAGCAAAGTCCCCAGCCAGTCATCTACTGCGTGGAAAAGTTCGGGACAGGGGATCTGTTTTATGATCTAGGGTGGCTCCTGGGACAAGGCCACTCATTGTCTTTGAGCACAGCAGCTGCTATCTGCTCCCTGAATGATGGATAGCCTCAAGGGCTGCTGCGTCTAAACCCACGCATTGGTCCAAGGAGTTTTTGGTCAACAACTTCACTGTCATAAACTTACCAGATCTCTTAAGATTCTAGGATCTGTACAATAATATTAAACAACTTCATTTTTTTTCCTAATTGCTTCATTGGTCAGGTTTTTTTCCCCCAACCAGATTTTCTGTCCCTCGTAAATTAGAGCCTCTATCACTCCTCTTCCCATCCTGCCCCGCACCCAGGACCTCCAGGGCCTACATCCTTTGATCTTACCGCATCAGATAACATGAGGACAAAAGGGTCAAGGGCCAGAGCTTCCTGCTCAGGACCCTGACCTGGACATGAGCACTGCCTTTCCTTCCAGAATACCACTGGAAAGGCAGAACCCCCAGAGGTCCTCCTTTGACCTGAGGGCAGAAGGGTGCAGGCTTGACCACCCAAGATGGCAGTGAGGATCATCAGGCATGTGCAAAACTGACAGACATACAGAGAAACAGGAGTTGATGGGTAAAGACCTCTTTTTAGAAGTCTGGGGCTCTTTCCCCTGCCACCCACTCAGTGCTGGCAGAGCTGGGCAGCAGTGGCCACTTCATGTGATGCTGAAACCAGGGATCTGATCTTCGCAAAGGTTAAGTGTTCTGTCTGTTCCCAGCAGGGGCTCCACCGAGGAGCCTGACTGCCCGATCCACCTCCCTGCTTTGGCCCGAGTGCACTGGTCGCTGCTCCAAACCCACCGCCACCAAGTCGCCTCACCCATGGTGACCCTGCAGGGCAGAGCAGAAGTGCTGCAGAGGGCTTCTGAGGCTAGGTTCTTATGGGGGCCATGGCTCCCTCTTTCTCTCTCAGAGCGGATAGTGGGTTTGGACTGCTGACCTTACAGTGAGCCGCACAACACACAATTCACCCCTCCCCACTCTGTGCCCGCCCTCCCCGCAGATCTTTCACCAGTTCCTTCCAGTGAAGCCCACTCATCTCAAAATTATTTAGGCCTCTCTTAACAAGGAAAGGTTATTGATTAAACAAACCTGTGCCAGGAAACAAACCAGCAAACAATCAAGAATCCTCTCCCCACCTCACCCCTTACCCTGCCCCCTAACTGAGTTCTACAAATGGCCAGAGGGCTGATGTGCCCACAGCTAGTGCCTCCAGTTTGGCTGGAGTCCTTCTCCATGCCACAACCAAGAAGGCGCTCTCTCACTCCATAGAAACCAGGTAAAAATTCTTTGCTTAAAATCCCCCAACTTCTCCCAAGTCTTATGCCCTAAGCCAGTGGTACACAAGCCCAGTCATCTACTGGAATCATCTGTGGGCCTGGAAAAGGATTCATGCGTACAGCCCACTGTGATCCATGAAGTCAGAACCGCTAGTTGTGAGGCTCCGCAGAACTTATAAGTCCTCCAAACCAACACCAAACCCACTGCTGTAAATTTCTGTGGGAGCCCACAGTCTCATCTTTCTCCCTCAGAGCAGCTGGTGGGTTTGAACCACTAACCTCCCAGTTATCAGCCCAATGCTAACCCACAGCACCACCAGGGCTCCTTAAAAAAAAAAAAAAAAAAAGGTGCTCCAGTTAGTTCTTACAAAAAGATAAGAGCCTGAAAGCATGGCCCTAAAATCAGGTCCCCTCGCCATGTGTCCTATCCTCTTCCTATTCACTCACGCCATGCATGGCCATTTCCCTCTGCTGCTTAGAAAGCTCTTCTCACCCTCTGGACCGTGCATTATTCTTAGCTCACCTACTAGCTCTCCTTGAAGTCACTTCCCTGACTTCAACCTCAGACAGATCCCCAGACAGCACTTTGATTTTTTTTCTATCCATCACATTTCCCTTGTTGTTGTTGTTGTTGTTGTTGTTGTTGTTGTTTGGGGGGGGGGCATCACTGCTCTTCGGTGGTGGGAGTAGGAGGCCCAGCCCCACTGCTGGAATTGAACCTCTGTCCCAGTGGGCCGCAGTCCCGCGCACAACCACTAGGCCACCGGGGCTCAGCCCATCCCTTGTTTTTTTTTCAACAGCCTTTCTTTCCCTACTAAAACTCCAGCTTCAGAAAAGTTGGGTTCATGTGAACTGTTCAAATCTATGTCTTCAAGACATAGATTAAGTAGTTGTGTTGAAGAAACATTTATTGAAAGAATAAATGAGCAAATAAATAGCCATGGTTGGAAACCAAATGTCAAAGTGTCAGAGCAATGTTTATTCCCTTTGGGTCGGACCTGGCAGTGCAGCAGAGGTGCAGAAATGCAGGCTCCACACCTACACGAGGACCTGCCCATGTCCTCAGACTACCCAGTTGTCTCCACATCCCTCCCCTTGTCCTCCCTTTCACACCAGAATTCCCAACAGCTTCCACAAATGGATCCCACTAGTACTTGGTTTAGTTTCCACACCAAGATTCTGGCAGACAAGAAAGAAAAGGTGATTCAGTGATTATGAGTAGGAAGAGAAGAAAAATAAACAAAATCCACCAGCCAGGTAATCAACTTTGCTTTCCAGTCTGAAGATGGGGCACTTCACACAGGCATGAAACGAAACACAAACAAAGCTTCCCTAAGAGAAACACAAAACTTCCTGGTTCCCACAGTCTGAGACAATTTCAAGAAGCCCTGGTGGTGCTGTTGGGTAATTGTTGAGCAGTGCTAACCACAAGGCGCCAGTTCACATGCAGAGCTGCCGGCACCCGTGTACAGGTTTACAGCCTTGAAAACTCTATTTGAAGTCATTATGAGTCAGAACCAATTTATGGCAGTGGGTTGGGTTTCCTGGTTTTGGAAAGAAGTGAAAATCACTAATGGTCCACTAGTTCCAGGCGAGGAAGTACCATGCTGAAGCAGTACCTCGACCTGAAGGCATTACCTTTGGGACATCTCCTTTCATGCCCGGGGGCAGCCGCAGGATCCAGAAGTTCCTGTTGCGCAGCAGGTTCTCCATGTTCTCCAGCCGCCGCTTTAGCAGCCCGTACTCCTGCAGCAGCGTGCCCAGCACGGCCCACTTGCCCTCCAGCTGGTTCCCGAGCTCGGCCACTGTCTTCTCGCAGCTGGTCAGCTTCTTCTCGGCCATCCCTGTGCGCCCCTCCAGGTGCAGGAGTCGCCGACTGTGGACCTCCACCTTTCTCTCTATGGCTTGCACAGCTGCTACCACCGTCCAGAGCGAGATGGCTGCTGTCTGCAAGTGAGCCTCATTTGAGGCTGGGGGTGTGGGGAGAGGAAGGGGCTGCAGGGATGCCAGACACTCAGAGTCCCATTCAGAAGTCTGTGCAGTGGAGAGATGGAACAGGACACGGAGCGTTAGAAGGAAGCCGAACTCCAAGTTGAGATTGGGCTGTAAGGGCTGCTAACACCTGCCCAGTTTAATCTAGAGTTCTACAGCCTGCATAACCTCATTGTGGAGTGTACTAACATCAAAAACCAAGGTGACTGCTTTGATGAATCAAGCATTAATTAGGGAAGATGGTAAATTGGTGACACTGGATCCTAAGCAGTGTTCTGATCTGTCCCCTAAGGCATCAGCCCTACAGACAAGCCAGAGCTCGGAGTGATGCTTGCCTTCAACCTCTGGGGCGGCCACAGGTCCTCTCCAGGTGTCATGAGCCCCAAGCTTCAGGTAAGTGCCTCATAGCTCTATGAGCTGGCCTAGGGTACCAACCTGTTTACAAACCAATGAGTAACAGATGAATAAGCTGAGAATGTTGTTGGGGGTGGGCAGGGAACAACGACAAGACAGCTACTTTTACTTTGTTCTGAATTGAAGGCTTACAGATCGACAGAATGGACCTATTAAATCCAAATACTGTGCTACTGCAGACACAACTAGAACTAATGTGTGAAACTGCCCATCACTGAAGAGCAATAGAAAAGAAATTCCTACAAAAATAGTCGTTTGGGCCAGGAATACCTCGAGGAGGCCTAGTCTCTATGTCTAGTTGACTCTCTGGCCCAACCTCCGGCTACCCGGCTGGAGGACTACTGGGATACCCTTATCCTCATGTCATCTGCTCTGCAATTCCATCAACCATTCCAGCCCCTTGACCATTCTACTATCTCCTGGCTCATGGGTGTCTTGTCCTTTCAGTTCTTCCTCACTGATCATTTCAGCCACTTGCATTTTCTGCCTACCTGTTCAGCTCCTTCCCATGCTTGATTCAGCCCAACCACTCTCATTCTGTTCCTTTTTCAGTAAGCCGGTGCATCCTATTAGAATGAACCACACAACCTAGCAAACCGGCACTGCCCTACACCAAGTCTCTCATCTCAGGAAGGGGCCCCACCAACACTCCCTAATGCCAGCCACACTTCTTTCTCCATTCCATAAGGTAGTTCCTATAAAACCTCATCACTCCCAACCTTGCAGTCACAGGACAGGACTTCAAAAAAAAAATTCATGAAAAAATTCCATTATCTTCCAATTCCACTTTTTCCCATCAACTTGTTGAAATCCCCTCGTACTTTTTGAACCAATGAGAACAAGAAATCTCTAGAGATCCTGTTAGCATTCAGATTCTGATTCCACGAGTCCGGGGGACACTTGAGGCAGGAATCCAAGTGGTGCTGCAGATGCGAGTTCAAGGATCCTCTTCTCCACTCCACATGGTCTTCCTTTAGATGACCTGGCTTCAGACTTTGAAGTTACAGGCAGACTTAAATTCAACTTTGTCTTTCCCTTTCTACTTCAAATTTATCAAGTGTTGTTACTGATAGGTGTCATCAAGTTGGTTCTGAGTCATAGCATGGTCCTATGTACTGTTGGAAACCTGTTATATCCACTGTGACAGTCCATCTCAGTGAGAGTTCTTTTTTCCCCACTCATCATCTAGGGACTGGGTCCCTCCTGATAACATGTCCAAAGTCTTGCCATCTTCCGTGTTCTCTTCTTCCCTTCTCAGGGAATAGATAGGATGAAACGATGTCAATGTCACCTGATCTCTCCCATAAGATACATCTGCATTTCCCACTAGAATTGAAGCCACGAGCACTTGAACTGCGGTTAATTTGAGATGTGCTTCAGGTATAAAATTCACATGAGATTTTGAAAACTTATGGAAATTCATACGCTCTCAACAATATTCAAATATTGAGTACATGCTGCACTATTTTGGAAATGCTGTGATACATATATCATTAAAGTTATTATGTCTCTGCTTCTTATATGTGGTTACTACAAAATTTCATTAAACATAAGGCTCCCATTACACACTGTTTCTATACGGCACAGACACCTGGTTGTCTCTGCCACCTTCCAGGGGCATAAAGAAAAGGAAAGGCAGGTCTGGAAAGGGGTTCGGGCGTCAGGTGGCCTCCCCGCTGCTCTTTGCCTCACGTTAGGACTGCTCCATCTTCTGCCCCTCAGCGTGGCTCCTGACGGACCAAGATGGCTTTCCTTGGGAAGACCAGACGCCCGGGGGCTGGCAAAGGCAAGCCGTCCTTGCGCCCGCTCGTTCGCAGCGGTCCCGCCCGCAGGGCTCGTGCGCCCGCGGAGTCTGCGCCCCCGCAGCCCGGCAGGCTTCCGGTGACCGTCAGCCCCGTCAGCCGCAGCGAGCAGCACTCGCGTGCGCCTCGTCGCCTCGGCTCCGGCCGGGCCGCGCACGTGACTTCGCCAAGTCGCAGCACCTGTGGGCTGCGGCCCGAGGGGCACGGGGCGTCCCGGAGCGGGGCGAATGGCTGCGCTTCACGGACCAGACGGCCTCCGGGGCGGCGGCGGCGGCGCGGCCCTGCCGGGCCCCGGCGGCCTCCGTGCCAGAACGCCGGGGCGCTGGAGCCCCGCTCGGGCAGCGCTGGGCCGCGGGCCGGGCCGCGGGCTGGGGCGGGGACGCGCTTCTGGGCGCCCGCTCGGCTCTCCCCCGCGGCGACCCCGACCCTGTCCCCGCCCCCCGCCGCCCTCCCCGCCCGGCTCCACTTGGCGCTCGCTAAGCCTGAGGCGCCGGGACGCTCGGGGCTCGCAGCTGCGGGGCTCCTTACCGGGGCCGCCGCCGCCGCCGCCTCGGCCATGGCCCCGCGCTGTCCGCTCGGCTCGGGGCCGCCGCCGCCTTGGTGTCACCTCCTCGGCCGCGCCTGCCGCTCTGGGCCTGAGGCAGGAGCGCGGCTGCGGAAGTCCGAGTCGCCGCCACCCAGGCTCTATGGCCCTCGGCCAGCAGCCGGCGTCTGGTGTCACAGAGCGCGGCTGCGGACGGCCTAGACGCACCGCCGGGAGCGCGCCCAGCGCGCCCCCTACCGGCCCCACGCGCGCCCGCCGCCCGCCGCCCGGCAGTGCCCAATGCGCGCTCTGTGGGTTCGCCCCGCACGCGGCCGGTTCCGAGCGAGCAGCGTTGGGGTGTTTCTTCCGCGGGTCTCGCCTGAGCGGCGGCTTGTTGATTGTATGGTCCCACCTTAGAGGGCCTCCAACAGAGAGTAGTTTGGGGCCGGCTCTAGCCAGGGCCGTTTTTTGAGGCCTCCACTGAAAGAAAAAGGTACCTCACAGGGGAGCCAAAGGGAAAGAGCTCGCCTGCGAGTGTGGGTCACTGCGAGAGATTATGCCGTGCATGCAAATTAGGAATATGTGTTGAGCAGGCAGCTCCAGGGGGGCGAGTGTCTCTTAAAATCCCCAAGGCCCGGGACAGCGCTCAGGAAGGCAAAAACCCTATCCTGTTTTTTCAAGCTGAAAAGTACAAGGTCCAGCTGTCTCAGAAACTCGAAGAAGTGTAGCCTAAAACACCATGCTGGAACAGGCTACAATCCAACAGGGCAGTGGGCTATAAAAGACATGGCCTTAAGACAGGATGGCATCACCTCCTCTTCTTTGGGGTGAAAGGGGGGGACATAGGGCAGATTATTTGGGTAGGTTGGAACACATTCGCTGAAGGGAATTGGAAGGAGTGGTTGACATGCACAATGATAGAAGCAGAAGATAGGTGTCTGAGGAGATCCCTGGAGATATGGGTGCTATAACAAAGTGTGGGGAAGAAACCAGGCTATCAGAAAGAATAGTCTGGTGCCTAAAAAGCTGGCCTTGAAACAAGCAGACATCAGAGTGAAAGAAAGCACATCTGCCTATGTGATCCAACGATTGGAAAGCACAAAATCCAAGATTGGTGGAGGGAAATGTTTGAGAACTTAAATTCCGAACACTAGGTTTTCAAAAGACTATAGGGCACAACTTGGGGAGTTAAAATATATTTTTTTGTAAAGGCTATATAGAGAAGACAATAACAACCCAAACTCCATTTTCAGAGACTTTCCGAACTGTGAATGAGCCACCATTGAATGTCCCTGGGCCAGTAACCAGGTATGTGAAAATTCCTGCCCTCAGTGCATCAGAAAGTGAACTAATAGATAGGAGTTAAATTGTAACATTTTTTTCCCTTTTAACCCATTCTAAATTTGTTGTATTTTTATTTTCTGCTTTCTTTTGGATTGAAAAAGAATATAGCCAATGTGAGTGAACGTGTATAGAAATTATTAAATGAGAACCTAATTTATTACGTAACCTTGCGCTGAAAACACAATTTTTGTGTGTGGCATCACTGCCCTGGTGGGAGTAGGAAGCCCAGCTTTGCTCCTGGAGAGCTGCTGCTGGATTTGAACTGTAGACCCTGTGGGCAGCAGCCCCGCACACAACCACTAGACCACCAGGGCTCAGCCCTATATTAAATTTTTTAACAATGTATCACTTGAAAAAAAAATCTTTATTTTCCAGTGAAGTTTTTCATGCCCTGGAAGCTGTTCTTCAGTCTTCCTTACTTCTCACCCCTGGGGGCTGTTTTGGAACTTAGTGCTTGGAGGTCAGGCAAAGAAAAAGCCTGAGGTTAGTTTGCTGGTTCTCTGCTGGCAGGAAAGAACAGTGTTATCTGGGGGGAGCGGGGAGCAGGGAGAGGGGTGCATGTGTGTGTCTTAAACAATCAGTATTTCAAATTTGTTGAAAAATAATAAACACATACAGGAAAATCCAAGTAGGACAAGCATAAAGAGATCCACAAACAGACACATTAAAGTAAAAGTGTACTAACCAAAGATGAAGATATATAAAATAGCAAGAAAAAAAAATACTACATTACTTAAAAGAACAATAAGATTAATAATTGACTTTTTTTTGGCATCACTGCCCTCTGGTGGGAGTAGGAGGCCCAGCAATAATTGACTTTTACAAATAAGGAAGGCCTAAAAATAAAACCCAACCAAACTCAGTGCCACACAGTTGAGTTGCCTCATAGTGAACCTGTAGAAGAGGGCTTAAAGGCATCGAAAGCCTGATCTTCCTCCCTGGGAGGGTGGTGTTTCTAACTGCTGACCTCGTGGCCGGCAGCTCAGTGCATAACGACCATGTCACCACAGCCACAATGCAGCGGAATAGCATTTCAAATCCTCAAAAAACCCAAGAGACCTGTCACTTGAGAATACCACCCACCAATATATCTTGCAAAGATTTGAAGATGGAAGACTTTTCCATACACAGAAAACGGAGGGAATTTGTTGCTAGCTTACCCATCTTACAAGAAATACACAAGGAGTTTCTTCAGCTAGAAAGCAAGTGACAGCAAAAGGTAATTAGAATTTGTACACCCCCCAAAAAAAACACCCAAAGAGATGATTGCATAATTCTAAAAAATAGTTTAAGTAGTCTTACCCTTTCTCCTTATAACTGATTAAAAACAATATATAATACTGGTCTTATGAAACAGTTGCAACATATATGTGTATATATATATATATATATATATATGCATTCATAGATACATACTGGTATATCCAAGTAGAAATGCGATATATGTCAGGAAGTTTCTCCTGACTCACATGTAATTGCAGGGCCCATGAACCCCCAACTCCACAGGTCAGGCAGCACGCTAATTGCTCTTGGGATTCCTGGAGCTAGCAACTCCAAAAATCTCATGAGCAGATGGCAGGCTAACGGCTACTCATACTGGATGACAGGATGAATGTAGGATCAAGTGGTGGGAGCTCTGTCAGAACCCTCAAGGAATTCTTCTCTCAACCAATTGGCTGCTTAGATCCGATCATCAAATGGGAGGTGCTTCAACCACCAAGAATTATATCCTAGCCAAGCTGACACTTAACATTCACCTTCATATTCTACCAGAGATTTGAGTCTGTGGACTAAATCTACTCTAACCTAGCAATTTCCCTAAAAGCTTTTGGATATCTCCTACTGTATACTAAGGGAATTCTGGCACTTCAACTTGATTTAATATAAACCGTCTGTGTTAGTCTGGGTAGATTGAAGAAACAAGTAAAGAGACATTCATATATGTGTAAGAGAGAGCTTTATATCAAAGCGCAATTGTACATTAAGAAAACATCCCGGGCTGAGCCCCGGTGGTGTAGTGGTTGTGTGTGAGACTGCGGCCCACTGGGATGGAGGTTCAATTCCAGCAGTGGGGCTGGGCCTCCTACTCCCACCACCGGAGAGCAGTGATGCCCCCCCCCCCCCAAAAAAAAAGAAAACATCCCAGTCCAGATCAAGGGTCCAATATTAGTCCATATGTCCAATACCACTCTAGTTTCCTCTTCAGACTCACGAACACATGCAATGATATAAATTCAGGAAGATTAAAGGCCAGTGATTGGAAAATCTTAAGGATCCAGCAGTGGGGAAGCATGTCAGTGCTGGTGCAGGTCTCCACGTGGCTCCTCCAGGTCCAGGGCTCTTGCTCTGTCAGTGAGGCTCCATCTGGCTTGTCAACAGGAACGTCTCACAGGGAGCGAGTGTATCTAGCCTCCAGTGAGCCATGTATCTCCTTCATCGAGCTGTGACCTGATTGCCAGGCTAGATTTCACCCCTTTGCAAGTTGACGGGAGGCTATGTAACTGCCACACCATGGCTCTATCCATGCTTCAGTGAATCAGCCAGACAACTGATTAGAACCTTTTTTGGCCTCTCATACTAAACATCGTGTGAAAAATTGTGGGGGTAGTCAGCCCTCCCCCACCCCCACCCACCCCCCACCCCCCGCAGCCAATCACAGTTCCCTAAGTGCAATTGTACGGTTAAGATACATAAAGATTGGGCTGAGCCCTGGTGGTGTCGTGGTTGAGTACAGGACTGTGGCCCACTGGCTTGGCGGTTTAAATCCAGCAGCAGCAAGGCTGGGCCTTCCACTCCCACCAGAGGGCAGTGATGCCTAAAAAAAGATTTTAAAAAAACCTCTTCCTTCACCTATGGTAATCATAGGTGGGGTTTAAAAAAAAAAGATATATAAAGATTATAGTAAAGTCAGAGAAGTGGGAGAGATGAGAGAGTAAAATAAAGAAGTCAGACACATTTCATGGTAGCATGCTCACCTCGAGTCCTCTGGTGGTACACGTGTAGGGGGGATGAGAGGGCAGGAGAGAGAACATGAGGTTTTATTTCCTTTTTTTTTGAGGTTTTATTTCTAACCAAAGTTTACATGTATTTTGGAGGCATGCAAGCCCTCTGATTACAGATAGCTATCTACATCATAGGAAGGAATCATAACATAAGAGGGGGTGACCTAGGGGTGCACACACAATAGTAAAGGGAAGTAATTGGGGTCCATATGTGGCAAGATGGGTGGACCTAGACTTACTGTAGAAGCCTAACCTTCGTCATCCTTGAGTGGTCCCGGCTTGCCTCCAGGCACTCCTTGAAGGGAACAATAGCAGAAGGGAGTGGG
Organism: Nesogale talazaci; assembly: GCA_004026705.1. NCBI lineage: Eukaryota > Metazoa > Chordata > Mammalia > Afrosoricida > Tenrecidae > Nesogale > Nesogale talazaci. The sequence goes on along the minus strand of PVJH01032513.1, from coordinate 2,527 downwards.
CCTTTCTGGGTTGAATCAGACTCTACAGTCTGGTTGCTCTAGAAGGCTGAGACCCTTAAGGAGAATAAACTCTGACCTACTTTGGTTGACCTCGGGGTGTACAGTCATTTGCCATGTGTATCAAGCAGCATCCTGGGTTTGGCATATATTTGGGGGAGACTACTTGGAAGAAATCTTTCTGTATTCCACAAAGAATCTTTGTTCATGGGGGCCCATATCAAGAAATGCAGACTGGTCCCACTCTGTATTCCTTTCTCCGTTATCCCTTCCCTGACTAACAGCCCTCTCCATACATGTCCTTCAGGGTCCTGCTTGTATGTATTAGAAAAGTCAGGCCGTTATTTTGAAGTATAGCATACCTCCTCCTCCTCCTGGGACACACTTCATATTTCATTTGTTTGGACTTGATAGGACTTAGATCTAATTATATGAAGAGTCTTCAGAATGGGAGTACAGAAATTTCAGTATCTTTCAGTCTCCCCCTTTTTTCTCAATAGCTTTCTGAAGCCCTTTCATAGATCTAGAAGCAAATGTGGGGAGCACAGGTGCGTTCTGAGGGTTTGGGCCAGGCTCGAATCAGGCAGCCCTCTGGACCAGGCAGCCCCTTGCCCCCCTTTGCACCAGCCTCACAAGAAGGAGATGAACAACCTGCTGAACATTGTCACCCCTGCCTCTGGCATCTCAGAGCTTCTCTCCCCGGGCAGGGCACAGCCTCTGCCTGGGCAAGGCACAGATCTCCCCCTCTAACATTCTGGGAAACAAGTTTGAGGGCTGAGCCCCGGTGGCGTAGTGGTTGTGCGCGGGACTGCGGCCCACTGGGACGGAGGTTCAAATCCAGCAGTGGGGCTGGACCTTCTACTCCCACCGCCAGAGAGCAGTGATGCCAAAAAAAAAAAAAAAGTTTGGAAAAAGAGATGATTTACTCACAGGTCACCTCCCAACCCGAAACTTGCAAATGCAGCACAAGAAACCTCCCTTTTCTTTCATCAGCCGTGTAGCTCAAACCCTATATATATCCTACCCCAATACCAGGTGTGGCTTCCCTAGCCTAACTCGGGCCTCAGATCCACCCAGGAACTCAAGATGCTCCTGTCTCTCTCTCTCTCTGCTGTCCCTTCCCTTCCCAAAAGTCCTTCACTCCCTCCAATAAAGCCTATATATTTGCTCTTCATCCCTAACTGGGCTGTCTCCTCTCTGCAGCTCCATCGCAGCCTCTCACTGGGCACTGGGCTAGGCCTGGACAGGCATCTGCCTCAGATCATACCCAGGCCCTTCCTTGTGGAAGGTGAAACTTCTACCACTAAACAATCGACTACACATTGATTGGAATGCCTAAATTAAGAATTACCGTATCAAATGCTGACAGGGATGCAAGGAAATTAGAATTCTCCTTAATGTTGGTGGAAATGCATAATTGTTTGTTTTGTTTTGTTTTTGTGGGCATCACTGCCTCTGGTGGTCGTGGGTGCTACCCAGTGCCGCTCCTGAGAGCCGCTGCTGGATTTGAACCGCCAAGCCCATAGGCTGAAGTTCCGCACTCAACCACTTACGCCACCGGGGCTCAGCCCTGGAAATGCATAATTGTATAGCCACTCTGGAAAATTATTTTCCAGTTTCTTGTGAAATATACACCTACCATATGACCAAGCAATCCCACTCTGGAAGAAAGACAAAACTACTGTTCACACTGAAACCTGGTCCTAAATACTTAAAGAAATTCTTATTCATAACTGCCAACACTTGGAAGCCAACTCAAAAGACTCTTCAACAGGTAAGTGGGTAAATAAAGATTAGTGCATGTGAACTATGGAACGAACTCACTGCATTTGAGATGGTTCATTCTCCTAACAGCCCTGCCCCACAGAGTGGAATCGCCCCAGAGTGTGTCTAAGGCCAGCAATCTTGATAGACGTTGACTGCTACCTGTTTCTCCCTCAGGGAAGCTGGAAGGTTTCCAAATACAGCCTTGTTTGGATAATAGCCCGATGCTTTTCACCACTGCACCACCAGGGCTCCTTCTTATAGAGCACACAATTAAAAGAATCGAATTACTGTCATACCAAACAATTCAGTTTAATCTGTAATGCATTGTTCTTCTGAGAAGTCAGTCTCAAAATATTACAAACTGTATCATTCTATTTCTATGACATTCACCAAAAAAAAAAAAAAGGAGGCACAGACGAGTCTGTGGCATAGGGTTATGGGTGTGGGGTGAGACAATATAGTTTGTGTCCTGATTGTGGCACTTGAGAGGTGGAGATGGAGATAGCGAGCTCAGTGATGAAAGGTAAATGTGCTTTATTGGAAGGTAGGGAAGGGCTTTGGGAAGGGAAGGGACAGCAGAGAAAGGGACAGGAGCATTTTAAGCTCCTGGGTGGTTCAGAGCTCCAGAGTTAGACCAGGGAAGCCACGCCTGACAGTGAGGCGGTGGGACATATAGAGGGCTTGAGCTAAGGACGTATGTACCGATAAGGGGAATGAGAGTTTCTGATGTTGCAGTCGCAGGGTGTGAGTCAGGATATGGCTT